>CAHIKZ030004411.1:852500-887500 GCA_903632075.3 Acanthosepion pharaonis
CATATATATATATTATAATGAGTCCATATACTAATATATATAATAATATATTAATTATATATATATACTATATATACTAATATATAATTACTAGTATATATAATAATATATTAATATATATATCATATATATATATATATATATATACATATATATATATATTTACTAATATATATAATAATATATTAATTATATATATATATATATATATATATATATATATGTGTGTGTGTGTGTGTGTGTTAATTAGTACATATACGTGTCTGATCGACCAGGCATATATATATATATATATATATATATATACCCTCTGAGATCCCGATTCATATTTCCTTACATTGCACATATATGTCGCCCAAATTTGGGATCACAATTTTGACCTGTAGATGGCCGTTTTACTAAAACGTGAATATAATCTATTCACCCAATGACATATATCTTGACTACCGTTTCCAAGGCATCGACTTAGTCGGTGTCAAGAACGCGCGTCATTCGATGCATATGTCATCAAGAACAAATAAATTAACCTGTTTTTTTTTCTCCTGTACACTTGTTCGCTTTTCACTAGCGAAAGGATATCGGATAATCTGTTGCGTTCACTGTCACACAAATGTCCATGGCAAAGTCCCTAATCTGTTACTCCCTCTAACTAGGTACAGGTCAAATAGCAGAGAAAACTTGGCATGTTGTCTTATGCGTGAAGACAACCTATTTACGCGAAAGGAAAACCAAGAAGAGTGTAACGAGTGTGCTTAGAATAAAGATTTATTCTCACATTTACGTTTCTCCCATTACGAGCATTGTTACATCCATGATATGACAGCAGTGATATTTCACGGACGTAACAGCCGAGCTGAATAGAAAAAGAATGACAACTATGCTTAGTTCTCAGAGAGGTTTATAATGTTACGTCGTACACAAAATTAGTTATATACACATATACACGTGTCATAAGCAGAGACATTATAACATGCAACAAGAAACGGTGTGTTTGAAAGGGGAACGTTATATTTCATGAAGCGGAAACTGGAATTACGGCGTTTTTTTTTACGAACTTGCTTAGGCCATTTGGTTTTTCCTATAAGACCTACCGATGTGGAATAGGGACGTCTTTCGTCTCTGGGCTCGACATCGCAACTACTCTTCGTCACTCTATCTCCCGACGTCATTTGCTGAACGTCACGTGACCATCGAAATTATCTCAACTAAACGGAGATAACAGCCATTTGTAGCCCAACAAGAACAACACTCGTCTTTATACAGTTAACAGGCGATATACTGCAACAAATATTGATGCGAAAGTGTAACTGGCAAACCGAGTTCGAATTACCCTTTTGTCTGTTACGTATGCTTCCGCATAAAGAATAACGATCCCTGGCAACTTTTACAATCCGTTTATTCTCGCCACTCAGATATTGATGTAAAAGCTACGCAGAAAGTAAACTAAAGCCTTGTTGGGTAAATAAAATGACCTAAAGGAATGAAGACAATGAATTCCTGTCCGTGTCGAAAGAAAAGAGAAAGCATTCGAATATTTTTTTCAAGAATACTTGGCAATTCCTAGATGATAAAATAAGAAATCTGTGGCGGCCCTATATCCTGAAGGAAGATGGCAGTTAGAAACATTCTATGTAGCCTTTTGTTGGTGGTTAATTTTAGAAGCCATAATGCATATTCTATTGATGTGGCAGAATTATGTCCAGCGCCCTACGAGGCTGGCATCCCGCTCTCACCCCTTCACTGTCGAAACTCCTAAATGTAGCCGTCTCTTCTACTCTAATAGCTTCATGTCTCGCACCTCTCGCCTGTGGAACTCCCTTCCCTTCTCCTGTTTCCCTGTGAGCTATAATCTCCAGCTATTCAAGTGTAATGTCAATCGACATCTCCAGTTGCCTTGATCTATCCACTACCCTCATCCTTTTCTCTATCACTCCTATCTGATCTTGCTCTAAATTTTCTGTAACCCCTTGCGTCCTAGTGGCTTCCCGCCTTGCTTGGGGTGAAATGCTTAAAAAAAATGTATAAAATTTGATGGATTACATTTGATTGTCTTTTTTTTTCTGTCCCGACTCAAAGGTCATATTTTAAACCCTGTGGATATAAAAGTAAGATAATTACCTCATAAGATGATATTGCCATTGAATTGTTGTCCTAATCTGTTGCCATAACTGAATTCATACTTGTGTAATCGAATCCTTTAATATGACTACTGAATTCTGATAGCTATATTTAGCAGAGGTACACATATGAAGGGATATATACAGAGGTACACATATGAAGGGATATATATATATATATATATATATATATATATATATATATATATATAATTGTGTATTTGGGCAGTAATCCCTCTTTTATACATGTTTTATTAAAGACGACCGTCAGGTTACTGAGATTAAGCTTTTTATTTAATTTATTTTGTATTCGTACAAAGTGGCAAATAGAGTGTGTAAACGCTGTCCAAAAGTGCTACATATCCGATCGCTTTCGGCTATTCTTTTAGCCATTATAAAACCGATTTTTATTTTTTTATTTTTAACTGAATGTGTAGATATTTTATCTATGTGTTTGAAGATATAGGAATTTTTTATTTTTCAAACGCGGTCAGCAGATTGTGGCCGTATTCGTAGTTAATGTTATTGAGTGTTGGCTTTTCCATTTCATTATTAGGACTTCAGTTACTTTTAATCATTTTTAAATGTGGATCAGGCTATTAAATTTCTATTTTCTATTAGTATGTTTCCGATGGAATTTGGTAGATTTCTGTCTGTGTTGCAATTGAGCTATAGTTGGGTAGGTGTAACGTAAGTCGTCTAGATACGCATGTAGTAGTATGGCCAATGTAATTATTTATGAGTTTCGTTTGATTAGGAACACCGTTCCTTAAGGAGCATTTAAACTCATAAATAATATTGGCTCTTCGTTGTGTTCGTTTTGCGGGTGTGTTGATGGTAAGTTTAGCTGTTTTAAATATTTCGTAATAGATAATTTAATTTTTTTGTTCATGTCTACATGGGTTGTGTATTACTTTATGATATTTGCTTCTTGCTTATAGTTGACGTCTATTTGGTTTTTGTAGAAGACTTTAATGTTATTGTTTGTAACTGCATGTTCAGTATCGCTATTAGTTACTTTAGAAAGAAATAATCTAATCTGGTCGTAGATGAGGTAGCTCAGAAAACCATTCTTAACTATCGTCTGTTTTACATTATTTAGTTCTTTAACAAAAAGGGGAAGTGAGGATGAATTCTCGTGTGCTCTCTTTACGATATTTTATATCTAAGTGAACATTCACTCTTAAAATTAAGGAAGCAAGAGTTTCAGCAAGTAGATTTTTGTATAATGAAGTGATTGATGTGTTATTGCTGAAGTCTCCGGAAACGTCTAAGAATTGGAATTTAATTTTTTGACTAAGTTCATAGGTAAACTTAAGGACAGAAGTTTTTTCGAATGTGGTTTTGAGACTATCAATTTCTTGATTGTTTTTTGCTAAAAAAAATCTTCTCCGTAGCGGACATATACAGTGTAGCTCAACGAAATTGAACATAGGTGTTGAACATCACAAGTTTAATATCGGCCGATTTCATAGATATTCAATATGTGCACCGCCTGTGTGACGGCACACGTCAAGTCAGTAGTTAAGCACTTGCTAAACACGCTGTAGCATATCACTGGTAAGATTATCTTGTGCGGAAGTGATTTTCTGCTTGAGTTCATTAATGATAACAGAAACAAGAGGCATAGACCAGTCCCTTCACGTATCCCTATAAAAAGAAATCATACGGAGGACGGGTCCAGTAACCGCGGCGGCCACTTCATCAGAAAACTGTCTTCACCTCCACCAAGCCTGAGACTTCTCTCTGGCAGATTCTCATAGATATGCACGTACTGTCCTCTTCCATTAACTATAAAATCTTGATCTGTTTTTATATATTGTGAGAAAATTTGAGGTTATTTCAACAAGAATTGCCAACATTATTAGCCTGAGGAATTATGTCAAATTCGGACACCCTGTATTTTGGGTTTAGTGACTTGTTAGATATCGTGTTTTCTAGTTGGAGAAGCACGAGCGGAGAGTATTTTCCATACTAACATCATTAGTTTGGTTGTAGATATTGCCTTTATGGTTGTAGAAATGGACTCTAGTTGTGCAGGCATGCAATAACTTTTTGAGAATATTTGGTTTGATGGATGGAGGTGAAATAGAATTATTTCTATACAAAAAAATTAAGGATTAAGTCGATAGTTTGATCGACGGGAATGTTTGTAAATAAATTTTCAAGTTCGGGTGAAGCTTAAATACATTGGGTTGGTTGTAAGGATTTTAGAATTTGAAAGAATTCGTGAGTTGATGGGATACTATAATTGGTAGGTTGATGGGGAATAATGATATCTTTAAGGAATCTTGTCAGCTTTTGAACGGTTTTCACACATTTGTATCCAGAAAAGAAAACACGAACACAAGAAAATTTAAATAAAAAGCTTAATGGCAGTACCTTGCCAGTCGTCATTAACGAAACAAGTATATTAGGGGAAAATGTATAACAAAGGAAAAAAAAACGTTTTCTCATCATTGCACTAAATTTGTTATGTTGGTTTGACTACGCATGCGCACGTTCTGGTGATGTTGGGAATTTTAAATTATTATATTTTTTAATCTACCAGATTTCATTTAGGTTCTTTTTCTTTCTTTTTCTTGCCATCACGAATAAATCTAAATTAAATCGGATCGATTAAAATATTAAAATTAAAAATGTAAATTTCCCAGCATCCCTGGTCCGTGCGCATGCGTACTCGCACCAACATAACAAATATAGTCCGATGAAGTCGTAAGGGCACACGAAAGCTTTTACAAATGTGTCATACATTTTTCCCCTTGACATATAAAAATATATATCGTTATCTCTTATATATATATATATATATATATATATATATATATATATATATATATCTGTGTGTGTGTGTAAAGATATAACAGTAAGATATATAATCCGGTGTTCTTATAGATGTTTTTATTTTTACAAAATAGTGCTCAATGTAAATTTACATAACATTAATATTAAAAATTAACTAATTTAAAATATGTTTTTTTTCGCTACACAGTTCTAACCATGTTTCAAAAATCGAAGCTAAAAGCTTCGACTTTAATTTTGTAATTAAATTAAAGACATTAGTTCCATTTAATCCTCAAGCGACTTTTGGAGTAACTTGTTTTTAAATTTACTGGATTTTAAAGGCACGGCAAAAATCATAATTTACAGTTTCCAAGGATACAGAAAAATCCATTCATCCAGACAAAGGGTGGTTGCGTGTACATTTTATTAACTTTGGTTGTATCATTTTATCAACTTTTGTTGTATCAACAAAATTTTATTAACTTTTGTTGTATCAGTTTATTAACTTTTGCTATATCTAGTTATTATCTCTGTTTGTCTCTCTGTCTCTGTCTCTCTCTCTCTCTCTCTCTCTCTCTCTCTCTATATATATATATATATATATATATATATATATATAAAGTAACAGATTTTCTCGGTTGAATATAATAAGATCTTTTAGGATATCTATCTATCTATTAATCTATCTATCTCAATATATATGTATATATAAAGAACCAGATTTTCTCGGTTGTATATAATAAAATGTTTTAGGATATCTATCTATCTATCTATCTATCTATCTATCTATCTATCTATCTCAATATATACATACATATATATATATATATATATATATATATATATATATATATATATATATATATATATATAAAGTAACACGTTTTCTCTGGTGAATAATTTAAAATGTTTTAGGACATCAATCTATCTATCTATCTATCTATCTATCTATCTATCTATCTATCTAAACATTACTCTAGCATGAACAGAGCCCCATGCAATGTCATTTTATTCTTTTGCAACGTTATTTTTGTCTGATGTGTCCTCATTATCAACGTATTTCCCTTTGTTCTGGTTCGTCTTTGTAACAAAAAATATTCTCTCCAGGTGTCTTGGAGATGGTGCTTCTGAATGCCAAATACGAGCAGATGTGTTGAGGAAATTTCTCCACGGGAATAGTGAAAAATAAAAGCAAAACAAAACAATTGCAAATGACTCATGAATCCAATGAAGGCGCATGCGCAGTCGATCATCCGCTCAAAATACGGAGGACCACGTTTGCAGCTACGCATCAATCCCAATCCATTTCCGTTTCAACACACCTCCCTCCTCATCCCGTCAAGCACAAACGCGAACGCGCATACAGACACGGTTTTTGATATATTCCTTCTTTAAAGGCAAATATATGCAAGTCAGAGGCGACGACAAACGAACAAAGAAACAACTCAAACAACATCGCAAAGGCAACAAAACATCTGCTGATATTAACATTCATACATTGAAACATAGCTTTACAACCATTGATGCCCCCGGGGTCGTGTCTACAAAAACAACGCAAATATTAACAAGCTTTCGTAATTATTAAAATATTTAGAATTCTATCAATATATCAAAATATTCTATCTCTGTCCCATACAAGGTCATTTCGAAAAAGAATCATATTCCTACCAAAGCAACATTAAATTCTTATATAACCCTAGCATATTAAACAAGAAAAATGAATTGATGGTTACATGTAGGCATAAAAATAAATATCTGTTAAAATACATTGATCCAAATTAATTTTCATTGTAAATTATGACCTCTCTCTTATCAAATTTTATGATGATTGCGTGAAAGCGCGTTGTTGGTCACTGCCAACTTATAATTTGATTTATGTTAAAGTTCTGTCAGTTTTTAGGGTATTGGGCACTATTTTCTTCCAGTGAACAATTTTAGGCAGATATTGTAACTATATATGCTATTTACGCCGTTCGGACTGGTGTCATTCTTAATAGACAATAGATCCATGATCCAGTAGATAAAATCATTGGTTGATTAATCCAAAACGATGTCAAATGGGAAGACAAAGCGGTGTTGGACTGTGTTACTACCTGAGGCCGAGCGTTCTTTTTTCCTATAAATTGCGACACAGATTCGAGCTCTTTCAGAGAAAGTATTTTCTCAATTAAGATTTCTCGAATGACGATAGATGCAATACACAATATATAATAAATAAATTGGAAATGTACTTCCGAGTATCCATAATAGTACCGTTTGTAGTAATATACATACATACTGACATACATATATATATATATATATATATATATATATATATATATATATATATATATATATATATATATATATATAGATAGAGATAGATATATATGTGTGTGTGTGTTTTGTGTGTACATTTTTGATAAATACATAAGAATATAAGGCCAACCTATATATTTACATTAACGTTGGATTCAGATGGATATTTATGCACACACACACAAGCACGCGCACAAACACACAAAACCTTCAAATATTACCCCATATTAACTTAACTAAAATTTAAGGAAAAGAGAGTACCTATCTAGAAACAGTCACGAGTTAAATTCATGATGAGATGTCAACTTAATAATCAATGAAAAAAGATTACTAGAAGTAAACTTATATTTTAAAATAAAATTTTATTCTTTTAATGTACTTTCTATGAATATTTTTCTAATCGACTATTTCATAGAAAATCCCCAAAATTTAAAAAAAAATTTAAATCACTAACAAACATCAAATTAAATTATTTGTAGACAGTTTAGAGTCATTCAAATTTATATCAAACATTATAATCATTATGAACCCCCCAAATAACACTTTCAAAGTAAAACAAAATAATAGCGTCTCCTTCTAGCCTTTTTTTCAAAGAAAATTAGTGACACATTCTTTCATAACTTCTTTCTCTCTTTTTCTCTCTATGCGTTTTTTTCTTCTCTGCCCCTTCGATATCAATATATAACTTCTGTTAAGTTAACCGTTTAAATGTGTCAATATCTGCTACCTCACTCATGTCTTCTCTCTCCCTACTCACTTCCTCACTTTGTTAATTTACATATGTTTAATACGGTCCAACAAAAATGTGTAAATTTTATTTTCATTTTTTGTTTGGAAGTAAAGTCTGATGATCCGCAGTCCTTTAAAAGCGCTGTGGTGAAATAATTTATTACATTATTATTTACCATTATTTATCATTATTTATTTACTTAAAGTGGTCTGTTTTTATTTAAATTAGTTGTTCTGAATTTACATTGAGCTCTCTGGATTTTATCCTCCTTAGGTTTACCCATACGGATTACCTAGTTTTTCATAAACTATATATATATATATATATATATATATATATATATATATATATATATATATTGATGCATGTGTTGTCAAAGACTACGGAACATTTCTGTTTAGTAATATTTTTTTCTGTATTTTTTTATTTTCTCGCAAGTATCTTTTTTATATTTGGGTTTAAGTTGTTGAAAAAAGGCCCTCTTCTTTGGTGTTTTGCCGAGCGCTTTCGATTGTAGTCAACCGTTATCATGGCTGTATGTTTCGGTTTGAAGTATGGTATTTATTATTTTATTTTATAGATAATATTGTGTGTATTTAGACAGTGTTGTTAGATTAGTTTATTAGCAATTGGTATTTATGATTTGGAGGATTGGTTATTAAATATGTTTAAGATGTTTTTGCGATTATTAAATGCTATTTTATTGACGTTGGGCTTTTATGATTGCTTCATGAATTTTTCATTTGTTTTTTTGTAGAGTATTTTGGTATTATTGATTAGGATTTTTCTTATTTCGGAGGATTTGAATCTGTTACTAGTGGTAGAGTGAGTTGTTAGAAGGTGATTTTTATGGGGCTGGTGTCAATAAATGGTATGTAAGCCGACGTGACAGACTTGTGGTTGTGTGTCCTATGTATGTGCTAGGGTTATTATGTGAGAAGTACTGCGGAATCGTTATGCTGATAGTTGTGCTCTTCCGCCGATGGTTTCGGATGGCATTTTCTCTACCAAGGACGCTTTAACATTTTCTTCGCGGAAAACGACGAAGAATTTCGACGGTCACAGTAGAGGATTTGCAGAGCACATCGCAGCATTTGATGCAAGATATTTGCTCGGGTTTAGTGGTAATGGTAACGATTGCAGGACCGTTCCGTTGCAAACGTTACACAACCTCGTCGGTAAATAGCTATTGGTAGACTGAGAAAGCTGGATACTAGTAAATAAGTATTCCCTACTGCCGTAAATGTTAACTTGCGGATACTCAGGTTTAAGTAAACGCAATGCGTTTTGTCTTCAACTTCCTATACATTTGCAACAGAAAAACATGTCATATGGTGAAAGAAAACGAATAATAAATGAATCAGATAGCTAAACCTTATATTGCACAGAATTGCGCACTCCATATATATATATATATATATATATATATATATATATAGGTAGATAGATAGATATGTTTTATATCATCTGTTCAATTGCATTTAATTAATAAATATTTCACATTGCTTAATATGCGAAGGATATCCGCGAGTGCAGATATGTGCAAAAGTAGGTATACAGTAATTAAAAATCCTTAAAGAAAAAGATATTTAGTGATTACTGTATACTTATTTTGTTGCACCCCATATATATATATATATATATATATATATATATATATATATATATATATATATATATATGCTTGTGTGTGTATGTGTGAGTGTTTGTAAGATGTATTTCGACAAGTTTTGTTGAATAATAGGGGCATGTTCTGTCCATCGATATTTTTAGATTTTAATTTTATGAATATATTGTTTTATAAAATCACTAAAGTGTCTAAGGCCAGTTTATTTATTTCGATCAAAAAAAGCGTGAAATCCAGGTTCGCAAACTCATATACATACAACTGAATATATATATATATATATATATATATATATATATATATATATGTATGTATGTATGTATGTATGTATGTATGTATGGTAACAGACCTAAAGTATCCAGAGGAAAGCTGCTTCACCCAGATAGACCTTAAACTGTGTCACGTATGGTCACTAAGATATAACGACGTTCTAGTCTGCTTCCCTTGTTCGTAGCAGTGTTTGAAAGAAAAGTATATATAACGTGTTTGTCTCACGACACCACCGATGTTCCATCGGACAGCATGTCTTGTGCAGCAGTTTTGTCCAAGACCAATAGTTTCCAGGGCCGACAACAACCATATTCCTCTGATTTTGTTCCTAACGACAATTTCCTCTTTCCAAAAATCGAATCACACTTGAAAGGAACAAGATTTCAAGACGCCGATGAAATACAGGAGCATGCGATGAGACAGCGGGTTCCTATCTCGAAAAAGGAGTTCCAGCAGTGTACCCGTAAATGTAAAACACCTTGGATATACTATATGCCTTCAGAAGGGGACTACTTAGAAGAAGATTAAATACTGAAGTGATAGATGTTGCAGTTTTTTTTATGGGACCAGTACCGACAGGTTTGATCAGTATATTAAATATATATATATATATATATATATATATATATATATATATATATATATATATATATGTGTGTGTGTGTCTGTGTGTAATGAAGGACTATAGTTTTTATATTTATGGGATAAAGTGCTCAATATCAAGGATAGAGAATATGTAAATATAAATATAAAATTGAACATTGAAGTCAACACTCAGTGGCATCAGGCTGTTTCACGCTGGGCACAATCATAAGGCCGCGAGTGTTGGATTTTTTCTCGACTATTTATATATATGGGTCAGAGGTGCATTGTGGGTAATCCATTCTGGCCGTTATTTTGGCGGAAGTGGTATCTTTATTTATTTATTTGGGTTAATTTATATATTTATATATACATCGCACGAAGTCACAAGTCATCGTGGTCGAGGGATTGAGCGTGCTGGCCTTGTTCAAATTGTTGATCACGCTAGATAACACACTCTTTCCCGGAAACTGTAACTAAGGTCTGCTCAGCACAGATGAAGTATAAACCACAGGTGGTCTCTGTGGGTGTTGAATAAACACAAATGCTCCTGAGCAAGCGTCTCCCATAGGGATTGGCTTGCCGCTCTAATAGGCTTGTTTCCTCGAACACGAGTGGCCACCTATACATGGGGAAGCGAACAGGTGAAAACTCTGAGATTGAAGGATAAAGAAAAGGAAAAAAAGTAAAATTTGTAAATATTTAAAATGAGGAAATTATGTGAAAAAGAAGAAAAAGAGACGATAAGAAAAGAGATGAAAAAATGACGCGGGAAAGAAGAAAGCGGAAGAAAATAAAGGTACAAGAAAAAATATGTAAAATAAATAAGAAGAAGTTCTATAGAAGAAGAAGAAGAAGAAGAAGAAGAAGAAGAAGAAGAATTGTCAGATTGGGGAATGAGTGGAATAACACTGAACAGAAGGATAAAATGAAGAAGAAGAAGTAAAACAAAAATAGATATAGTGAAACACGCGGAAGAAATAGAAGAAGATATGTAAATAAATGTTTTTGTGAAGGAATTCATTCCAAAGGAGGTAAACTGCTTATGACATTGAACGTAGATCTTCCGCTTACATAGAATAATCTAACATGGCGTCGTGTGGAGTGACATGGCTGGCACTTAAAGTTTCACGGCGCTAAGTGCTCTTAGCGAAGGTATGGACTTGTCGCGAATTCGGATTAACGACAAGATTATCAATTGCGGCGCCAAACTAAGTCTCAAATTCAGCCTGCTTAGAAACATCGTTCGGGAATTAAAATAACCTCCCGCTTCTGCTAATCCAGGTTTTTTTTTTGTTTGTTTGTTTTAGCGGGACAGTCTAACCAGCAGATACATCAGGTTAAAGGGTTTTCGAAATTTATGTTTAGAAAAAAATATTCGCTCTTTGGTATAATGGTGGCGATGAGAGTAAGTTTATATTCGGACTGAACTTAATCGGTTTTGTGATTAATCTTAACAAAGATTTTTGGGAAAATATTTGTATGTATCAAAAGCAGATTCTTATTTTTTCTTTGGTTTTATTTTATTTTATTTTATTTTTTTTAGAAATCATTGTTTCAGATAACCGAGGATACAGGTACTTACGGTTTCTATATTTTATCTCCTAATAATAAATGTCGAACGTCATTTGAACGTAATTAAACCTGTTTCGTTAGCAGATCGAGAAAAACCGTGTGTATTTATAAACAGTAATTTCGACTTTGCTAATCATACGCTTCTCTACAGCACATGAGATCAAATGACGGTTTCTCTGTAGTATAGGAATAGAGTCTCGATTCCAGTCAAAGAACGCATATTTTCTACAAAATTTCTCAAATATTCAGGCCGGTAAATGTAATTAACACAGTTTACTTAAAAACAGACTATTTACTTAAAGAAATTCTATCCATAAAAATTACGTATAAACAGCAAACATATTATTGTTCAAAATACACCATTAAGTAACGAATCTAGGTGCGTCGTCAGTGTTATTGCTTCCAAGTCACTAGAAGTTTCGGGTCTAAATAAACACAGGCTTCTTCCATGTGCGACCCGACCGAATATGATCAGTATTCGGCCCGCACTCAGAATAAAATTTGATACTAGCTTTAGGACGTGCTTTATGTAAGTTCCCCCAGAAAACGGTAACAAATCAAGACTTCATTTGGGCTATTCGATGTTCTAGACCGGGTATGCTTGGTTGTACTGATCTTCTTACATGCGGCCAAGACAGTGTGTTTTATGGAAGAAAAGAAAACAAACCAATATATATATATATATATATATATATATATATATATATTAACAAAATAAAAACAATCGTTTATATTGGCTCGTCTTACAGTTAAGTTACTCTTCCTAACAAAGCTGATAAATTCTTTAACCTTTCTATGAACTAACTAAGCACCAAAAAGAATTACTTAACCTTGAACCTAACTATCATATATACCCTAAGTACAATCGAATTTAAAAAAAAGAAAAAAAAAGAAAAAAGAGACCCTATTCCAAAACATCGTTAAACTCCAGGATGAACAACTAACAGAAACAACACCAGAATTTAAAGATTTATTTAAGGCCGAGGCATTCAAGGATCGGCATGATAAAAGCAGAAACTCTTCAAAAATACTTTCTAAACAACTAAAAATTTCCGAACAAGAACTACGCAACCATCCTGACATAATTATAAGAAAAAGCTTATAAGACCAACATTTCTTTCATCCTAAACAAATTGGATTACAACAAAAAACTTGATCACATACTCCATGATCAAATAAGTTTAAAAAACTCAACAAGAACCCGATCAACCAATTAAATCAAAGCTTAATACACTCATTAATTTTAATAATGCTGAACAGAACTCTTTAAAACACCCTAGTTGGTGATTATAGACCTGGTTACATATATGGAACTATAAAAACACATAAACCTAACTATCCTCTCCGTCCTATCATATCTCAAATTCCAACTCATGTATATCAGCTAACAAAATACGTTAACCAACTGATAACTCCCTACCTTCATTCAATGAAATCATAGCTTCACTTGATGTTGAAAACTTATTTACCAATGTCCCTGTTAGCGAAACTATTGACATAATTATGAGAAATATATACATTGACTCATCTTTACCCCCACTTAAAATTAATCCTAATATATTACGGAAACTATTATTAGCTTGTATTACTGAAGTCCCTTTCTTAGATCATAATAATATATATATATACAACGTGATGGTGTCTCCATGAGTTCAGTAACGGGTCCGACATCTAGCAATTTCTGCATGTCGAACCTCGAAAATAAGATATTTAAAGATTTAAAAAAAACATCCATCTACGTAAGATACGTTGATGATATCCTTATTTTAGTTAAAATCCAGACGAAATACTTCAACTTCAAAAACGTTTCCAAAATAATTCTGTCCTAAAATTCACGTATGAACTCAATACTAATAATAAAATTCCCTTCCTTGACATATTGATAAACACAAATAATAACAAATTTACTATTTAGTTATACAAAAAACCTACAAGCATAAATTCATGTACACTTAACTACAAGAGCGAATGCCCATATTAATACAAAATAGCAATTATAAAACATTTAACATATTGTGAAGAAACTAATTCATCTACAAAACAGATTTTTTACAGTGAACTAAAGAATATAAAACAGGCACTTATTAATAATATCTTTCCAAACTATATAGTTGATGAACAAATAAGATGCTTTCTTAAAAATCTCAATATATATATATATATACATATATATATATATATATATATATATATATATAAAGAAAGAACAGTAAGATATATAATCCGGTGTTCTTATAGATATTTTATTTTTACAAAATAGTGCTCAATGTAAATTTACAGAGCATTAATTTTATAAATTAATTGATTTAAAATATGTTTTTTTCGCTACACAGTTCTAACCCTGTTTTAAAAATGGTAGCTTTCGAATTTAATTTTGTAATTAGGATGAAAAGACATTAGTTTCCATTTCATCCTCACAAAATTAAACTTGAAAGGATGATTTGAAAAACAGGGTTAGAACTGTGTAGCATTAAAAAAAACATATTTTAAATCAATTAATTTAAATATATATATATATATATATATATATATATATATATATATATATATATATATAGTGAGAGGGAGGCATGGTGATGAGGTAAATAAGGAAAGCTTTGAAACGACGCGTGTTGGTCTCGTCTACATTTGAATGAAAGAAAAATCACTGTGCGCCAGGAAAATGCATTGGGATTGTTGATGATAAGCGGGGCAATGAATTAAAATACTTTATTAGATCAGACGAACAGAGATCAGAAAGTGTCTGTTTTTTATACACACGATATACATATATATGTTTATTTCTCTATTAGCTAGTATACAACATTTTGCTACTATTGCATTTGCGTTGTTCGGTATTTAATCCTAATTGTGGTCATATATAATACAGTAAACTGCCAGTGCGTTTAAAATTCTTGTTATGCAGCATATCTCTGTGATGCTCATATAGTCTTTTTTTAATTGTCTGGATGTTTCGACGATATACCCCATTGGCTATTTTGCTAAATCTCTTTTCAATATTGCCGAGGCTTTCCCGTTGTCGCAATCCCGTTTGTTGCTCAGGATATCTCTGATTGTTTTAGAGTCGATGTTGGTGAATTTTAAGTTAACTTTGGATAAGTTATTATCTATTGTGGCTGTTAAAGAGTTAGTAGGTAGGATTATATACCTACTTTTGTTATCGTTGTTGGGATTATTACTTGTTTTAGATTTTTCTATTTTTATTCTCTGGATTTTGTAGGCTTGACGTTTTGGCATTGTATTAATTCTAGTATTGGAGGTGTTTCAAAATGTTTTCAATCAATTTATCTTCCTCGGGCAGGAATTGGGCGCTCGCTTCTAAGTGCTCTTAAGTAAAAGCCTGTGATTAAACCGGATTTTATTTCCGCATTAATCATAAGCAATAAAAAGAGCAAATGATGAGTTAACAATAATAATAATAATAATAATAATAATAATATGCAGATTCTGTGACAAATATCAAAAAAAAAAAAAAAAGAAAAAATATGTCCATCACATATTAGGTTCCGAAGTATTGGCACCCATGGAATATAAACCTCGGCATGACAGAGTGGGCCAATATCTGCACTGGAAAATATGCAACTTTTGCGGAAAGGAAACTGCAGGAATTTGGTATGAACATCACCCAGTCCCGGTTACGGAGATAGGAGCTGTTACAATTTTATGGGAGTTTACAATATGAATAAACAGAACAATCAATTCTAATCGCCCAGACATCGTGATTAGAGACCGTAAAGTCAAAATGTGTCTTCTAATTGACATGGCCGTCCCTGTAGACTACAATGTATCTTTGAAGACCTTCAAAAACCTATCAAAATTTGAAATCGAAATCTCAGAAATGTGGCATATGAGGACATCAACAATTCTAGTTGTAGTTAGAGCCCTCGGATTTATTAGAAAAGATTCCAATAGACTTCGATTAATTACCTGGTAAGGTATTCTACTAATCATAAAATATAATAATAATAATAATAATAATAATAATAATAATAATAATAATAATAATAATGTTGCATATGAGGACATCAACAACTCCAGTTGCAGTTGGAGTCCGCTGATTGATCAGAAAAGATTCCAATAGATTCACTGAAAGGATTCCTGGTAGCCTAGGCCTTAAAGAAATACAAAAATTTGTGTTCACAAATACATCCCACACCATACGAATGGCTTTATCTATGTAAAATATGCGTGATTTATTTTCAAAACTGCTCAGTGGAAAATGTCATGATTCAATTGCTGTCCTTAGGTCTCTGGTTGGGACACAGAAAGAAATGAGTACACACCAGAAATTAAAAGAAATAAAGCAATAATAATAATAATAATAATAATAATAATAATGAGAAGAAGAAGAAGAAGTTACTATTTTGGGGAAGAATACCATTCATACTAACAAGAAATAGAAAAATTGTACTCAGAAGTACAGGCCACACCTTACGAAGGGTTTTATTTATGTAAAATATATGTGATTTTTTTTCAAAACTGCTCAGTGGATAATGTCATGATGCCATGGCTAAACTTAGGTCTCTAGTCGGGACCCGGAAAGAAATCTGTACACACCAGAAATCAAAGGAAATAAAATAATAATACTAATAAACACTGGCTAAAAATGTCAACTGAAATTAAAAAAAAAAATAATAACATTTTTGTTCTTTGGTTTTGTAACGCACCTTGTGATGCAATGTTGCGTACGAACCGTTAGCAACTGTATGCAATAGAATAAGCGATTGCAGTGTCCTTTGGATGATTCTACATGCCGGATACTCGGTAAGCCTAATTTATTTTCTTGCTCTAATATATACAGAACTTGGTTTCGTTGTTACGAGTTAGGCTGTTGGATAAAATGTTGTCCACTTACCTTTGGTAATAATAATAATAATAATAATAATAATAATATAGCACAATCATGGAACGTAACTGTCTCCGAGGATGAAAGTGGGATTGATTCGTTGAGTTGTAAATTTCGGGCCAATATCGTTGCGTTTGTTTACACACAAATAATGTTCGAAAAGTTTGAGTGCATCTCTTCTCTCTCCAAACAGGGTTTTCGAGATTTGGCTGGCAAAGGGACTAGGAGAATGGCCACTCTAGATTCAAAACCGATTGTACATGGGGCTAGCAACTCCACCACGTTAAGAAGTAATCATGTTACGGAAACCACAGCAGCAACACTCATGATTGCTCCATAAACCCACCTGGGTGTACTCTTTGGATATTTACATGCAATACGCCTCTCTACCTGTTTGTCTCTCTCTTGTAAGTTTACTGAATGAGGAATAACCAAAATGAAGGTTGGAAATGGAATGCTAACTTTCATAACATCAACAAAATACAATACTCGCCAGCGGCGTCAAGTAGGTAAACCACTTCTAGTGGTGAACTACTTAGACAACATATTACCACCACTTATATTAGTGTTCAATGTATTTATGAGGATTGGAACATGCCCATTAATGTTCATAGATACTGTATAAAACAATATATGTAAGCAATGATGACGTTTTAGAGAAAATAATAAAATAGAATGAGTTCAATCAAGTCTGATATTCTTATTCATATAAACATATAGATATACTTTTGTCTAAAGGATCTATATTACTTATTTATTAATTTCCCATTCCTACGATATTGTGCTACATTTGGGCAGGTGCGTATGCTATATATTTAGAGATTCTTGATAAAATCCAAAGAACAATCTGTGTTGTAACCTAGAATAACGTTGTTGATTGAAGAATAACCAAAAATGGAGGGTGGAAATTAAATGGTAGTCTTTATAATATTAATAAAATACAATACTCGCCAGCGGCGTCAAGTAGGTAAACCACCATAGTGGTGGATTACTTCGACAGCATATTACGATATTTACCTGCCTCCCCACGAGGTATGATACAGCACAAGGCCGAATTTAATGTGGAGAAATCCGACCCCATGGGCTCGGGTAAAAATTGCCCGTAGACCCCGCATACACGGGATCGGGTATTTGTCAACCTCCCCGAACGAGACTCTACTCTTCGGCACAGCCTCGTCCGGGCTTCTCTCTGCTCAAAAGCAGAGAATTCGACACAGCAAGAGCATGTGCAAGCTTAGGCAGCATATTGACCCCACTTACACTAGTGTCCATAGGTACGGTATATAGCACACTTTATGCATCATGATTCTTCAGAATATGGAAGATAATAGGTTTCTGCGATTTCTTCGTCTGTGTTGTTAACTGCATTACTCTCTCCCACTTTAAAATATCTCTTTTACTGCGTGGTAAATATTTTGCCATCCATATGTGTTGTAGAGTAGTTTTCACAGTGGAGGCTTATATTTCAATAAGTCGTCCTAAATTAGGTTCGACGTACAAAACGTTAGGAACTTGGAAATAGGAGTTAATAACGCAGCAATCTAGTTGTGATGGTTGGTACTTCAATGTCCGATATCGACTGACTCGCTCAACACCACTGGGCCCAAGTAGCCACTGCTCTATTACTACTAACAATATGCACAAAACTCATCAAGAATATTTATGTTTATCTATTGTTTTCGATGTCGTTTTAGATTTAAATTATGCAACCATTCTTTTCTCATTATCTCATCACAAATATTTATGTTCTCTTTCTATTCTCTTCAGATGTCCTTTTAGATTGCAAAAAAATAGAGCATAGTCTGATGAAAAAGACCATTACGAAAACAAAATTTTATCGTCAAAATGCTTATGTTTTTTATGAAGAGGATAGACCAAAAATTATTTTTTCATCTTTTAGAATATTCTAAATTTTGATTTAAAAACCTTGTTGATCTTTTTTTTGCAAAAAGGGATACTAAATAACATAGATAATTTTAGCGCTTTTTTTTGGTATTTATACCTATTAATTTGGAAAATCTTGTAAAAATAAAAATAAGCGCATGGCAGAAAATATTTCGTTGAATATGTTTTTTTTATTAAAGTTGGAAATATTTTTTTTATTTTTTATATAAAATTTTACCATCGGACAAGGCTTTGAAGAATGTGAATCATGTTTTGTTTTGTTTTTTAATGAACCCATTACCTGAAAATCAGCTCTGAATTTAACATACAAAAGTAACAAAACTCAATAAAATCAAATATACTATTTAATTTCAAACGCTTTTATTTGTTTTTATTTGTTCGTTTATGGACAATATTTTCTGAAAGCAAAAAATTTTTTCAATGAAAATTGAATTTTAATACAATTATTTCTCATTTCTTTAATTTTAAATCGAAATTTTAACACTTTTTCATTAAATTTTTAAAAAATTATAAAAATAAATAACCTTAGCTCGTCATTGTCCATAATTTATCCGATGACACCCACTAATGAAAAATGTAATTATGTTTTGATAAAAACTTAAATGGGTTGTCATTAAAAAAGTACGGAAGGTCACGTGGCAGTGTAAGCGTAGATTTCATTATTTATAGTATTTATTATCTCTAGTGTTACGTGTTGATAATTGTAACAAAGGAAAAAAAATGATTTACCACAACACAGAGCTAAATCACAAACAAATATTTAATTTACTAAAAACAGAACAAAACATATACAGGATAAACAATTTGTAGCCTACAAAACAGAAAACACAGAGTTACTGGCGAAGTGTTACGAGGGAAGAAAAGGATCAAATAAAAAAGTAATTTAAATACAAAGGTGTGTAAATAAATATTAATTTTTAGTTTGGTCAATGAAAATTAGTCAAAATTCTATTTACCAAATGAAATTCTCTTTTTGGGTTTGGTTGGTCGGCAACTTTTTATAGAGATTCTTTCGGCTGGGTTCGGAGTTGATACTGACAGCACTGACAACCCTTTTCCAAAATCCCATTTTTATAGGGGCTAAACCTAATTTCCAGATTTTCTCGAATATAAAATATCTAGAATCTTCCAAACATTCTATTTCTAATTTCTCTATTTTTACTTCATGAATGAAAACTTTTTGTAATAACAAGTAGAACTCAAAGGAATCCTTATTATAGAAATGCATCCTCGTAACAATAGATAGTATCAACAAAAAGTTATGTTTTAAGTTCCAGTAATAATAAAATAACAAAATAAAAGAAATTGGAATGCTAATTTTTTGTTTTTATTATCTACCGGGGTAGTACATAAGCTGATTCACACAAAAAAACAAAAAAACGTTACGTCACGTATGACCATCTGTATGATAACGTGAGCTGTATCACTCGAGAAAATGACAACACAGTTCAGATCGCTTACTTTTTATTTCGAACAATTTTTTTATTCGAAAAAGTAAGTAAAAAGCTTCTTTCAAAATATTTTTTAACTAATCTTTAAATTTTCAAATAAATTTTGAAAAACGTAGAAGTATAATTATACCAAAAAATAAAAGGATTACAACTTGTTTACAAAATTAGAAAAAAATGGCTGATGCTACTTTTTTTTGTAATTTTGATGACAGAAATAAACAACATTTTTTAAAATTTCGGACCTAAAAATTTTTAAAAATAATCAAAAAAACTTTGGTGTTTCTTCTTAAGAATGATATATATATTTAAGCCGATAAAAATTTATTCAATCAATATGTTTTTTATGTACCAAAGCTTTTTCTTTTGTCGCAGGCTTCGTTCTTGGTATTTTGAAATTTTCTGACAGTGCTACATTTCGGTTGCATCAATGTCTTTTTTTCCATTTGTAATAGAAGTTTCCTGCTTTTACCGCCATATACATGGGTAGACATGGCATAATAGTATAACACATTTTCTTTACTTTCCCGCTTGGCAATAAAAAAATATTTAAATACCGAAGAAATAATTATTGTTCGGTTCTTGAAGTTAGCAACGTCCATTAAAATATCTGGTTTTGTTGTGGCCAGGAGTCGGCCCAAAGTAACCTTTACCCATAAGCTACTATCGTCGCTACTTTAAGAGTCGGAAGAAAAAGTTACTGCTGCTATGTTAGAGATTAGCTCTTTTGATGGAAAGAGAGAGGAGGGAGAGAGAGAGTAAGTGAGAGAAAGAGAGAGAGAGAGAGGAGCAGGCAGGCTCTAGCATAGAGAAAGAAAAGGTGAAGTGAATAAAGTGAGTTTGGTTCTTTTTGATGATATGAACAGAGAAAGAATTAAACAGGTTTAACAAATAAACAATTCGGCGAAAACGAATAAAATCTTAGAAGAAAGAAAACGAATAATTTCTCCCAAAGAATAGTTTGTAAATGGCATACTATTAAGTGTAGGCATGTACGCATGAGTGGTTTATACAAATAACTTTGTGAGTTGGACTTATAATATCTGTCTGCTGAATTTTCTCTCCGTCAAAGTTGGAGTTGCGCGCGTTGCTAAATGACGTATGGCAGGATACTATGCAGCCGGAATCGAAAAATGTATGTTAAATCAAGAAAATCGATGTCAGTACAACAACACAGGGTGACTGAAAAGTAACTTCCCATTTCATGTATAATAGACTCTCCCGTCTTGCTATAATTTTGACAATCACCTTGTAGATCCCACACGCATGCTGAAACAGTGTTTACACACAGATATATATATATATATATATATATATATATATATATATATATATATATATATATATATATATATATATATATATATATATATATATGAATTGAGCTCTCAGGGCCAATGGTGTATTTCGTATAGTGAAACCTTAAATTTTCCTTTCTCTGCCGTGCGACGATAGCCTAGGGGTAGACTGATGCCAAATCGGTCGGTTTTCGATCCCGGCTTGAAGCAATCAGACGTATAGCCACAGTGAAGAGCTGTGATACAGCGAAACAGTCAGTTTGAGGATGAAAGTATATATATATATATATATATATATATATATATATATATATATATATAAACAGAGCATTTACTTAAATATTTTATCTATAAAAAGAATGTATAAACATAAAAATGTCTTAAAATAATTGTCGGACTTTGTCCATTTCATAATGTGTGACGTTATATATATATATATATATATATATATATATATATATATATATATACTTTCTTTTCGCCTATTCAGCTATGAGTAAATAGTAAATACAGAAGGCTTACAACTGGTCTAGGACAACTCTGAATTCAAAACTTGTACTGACCAAGGGCGACCCACACCACTTTTTGTTGTCTACGGCTGGTAGTCAAGAGCTCAGAGAAGAGATGGGCGCCACTGAGTTTTCTGAAAACCCACCGAAATGAGCAGGAAATAGAAGAATCAATACCAATCAATATTACCCCCAGAATAATTTGTCAACTACGGAGACAGCCTGTTTCTTCTGCACTCAGGTCCCCGACTATTGAAGTAATGGACATTCTGATGATGCAGATCTATATAAAAATATCTACTGGTGATAAATGTATCTTACCCTAAAAATATAGTGATTAAACTTCGATATAGTAACACTAGGTATAATAGCCTGCTAGACTCCTTTTCCGTGCACATCCGTCTATTGGGGCAGATAGCGAATCCCTTTCACAGACACCTGCTCAACTAAGCTGAGTCGACCTTCTGGCTTACATGTAATCTAATTTGACACATTTACTTTAACTTCATTGTCGTATGAAAATACTGAGCATTAAACGGCTCTTTCAGTTTTAGAAACAATCAGAAGTTATACTGCATCAATTCACGTTGGTACATTGAGTCGTTATAACAAATGTGAGATTCAGATTTCTAACCGTTTGCACATTTTTTTTTGGTAGCAATGCTAGCAACAAAATGTAGACCCCTTTTTGAGTAAAAGTCGTTTTTTTTTTCTTTTTAAGTGAATAGAATTTCTTTCAATACCTTTTCCGAATTTAACTTCATATCATTTGGAAGAAATGTCCGGCTAAAGTGATTTCTTTAATCATTTCACTGCAAGCAAGGGATAGCTCTATAAAGATGACCCCTGTGCTAAGCTGTATCGGCTTTTTTTGTTTCTCTTGGGCAACATCGCTGGCGTAGAGACGGGAGATATGCTGAATGAGCAACTACTAGCTTCACTCTCTGTGAAAAAAAACAAAACAAAACAAAACAAAACAAAACAAAAAACTACCCCATGGAGAGAGCATAACTCTGTTGGTTCAGATCCATGATCTCTCATGAAAAACATGCCATACCATAACATACTATATATGACCGAATACACGCTAACATATGTTTCTATTTACACTATTAACGACGCCACGCTGTTAGATATTGTATTGGCCAATGAAGCCTCATATATATGAGTTAAATAATCGTGAGATCGAGGTTTATTATATTTTGCAGAAAAATCTAGTCGGGACATATTTATTCAAAAAATCTCTTTTATTAAATATTCAAGGAATATCCTCCCGTAGCTTAATTTAGGCTAGAAGCTTTTCAGAACAAACGTTCATTTCAATATTTAATACAAGGGTAGGGATTCCTTCCCGCCACAAGGAAATAATCTTACTGATATTTCTATTTAAAACTTATATATATATATATATATATATATATATATATATATATATATATATATATATATATATATATATTTAGTGTGTGTGTGTTTCTTGGGAAAAGGGAAATTTTAACAGTGGCTGCTCCAGCTTATAAGGTATCGCTCTTAATATGAAGTGAGCACTCTGGCTGCTGATTTGGCGTTTATATATACATCATGTATATACGTTAAAAGATTCCATCTCTCTGTCGTGTGCCGATAGCTTAAGTATAGAGTCTCTGATGTTGCCAAATACGTCGAGGTTAGATCCCGGATTGAAGCAATCGTATGTATCGTCACATTGATGTTGTGTGATACAGCGAAATAGGCTTTTTATATATATATATATATATATATATATATATATATATATATATATATATATATATATATATATATATATCAAATATGTGGTGCAGTTTAATACAAAAAGTAAATTAGTAACATTAATGATATAAAATTGCGAAATCCCTTCGCTAACAAAATTTTAAAGAGGCATTAATCTACTAATCACTCGATGGATGTTATGAACCTTGTTTTTTTTTTAAATATGACATGTAGAGGGACTTTCTTAAATAAGTAAGTACTTTCGACTGTACATTTAGTCATCTTCAGGCATGGAAATTATTTCATTTTTAGTAAAATTCAGGTAGCATCCAAAACGAAAAAAAAATATAATGCTACCTGAATTTTAGCCGAAACAAAATAATGCATCTTTGAAAATTTGTTAGCGAAGGGATTCCGCCATTTTATATCATTAACTTTACTAGTTTACTTTTTATGAAAGATTCATTGTATATATATATATATATATATATATATATATATATATATATATATATATATATATATATATGTATACAAAGGCTGATAAAAAAATTATATAACCTCGCTCCATAAAAACACACTACAACATCTATCAATTCAGTATTTAATCTCCTTCTAATATTTCCCTTCTGAAGCCATACATTATATCCAACGTGTTTTCCATTGATGAAAACATTGCTGGAACTCCGTTTTTTAGATAGCGACTAGCTGCCTCGTCGTATTGGCTTTGATTTCATCGACATCTTGAAATCTTGTTCTTTTCAAGCGTGATTTGATTTTTGGAAAGAGGAAAACGCTGCTAGGAGCGAAATCTGAAGAATATAGTGGTTTTCGAACCAGAAAAATATTGGACTTGGGTAAAGATTGCTGTATAAGTCATGTTCACTGCTGAAACCTCGGAGGTGTGATGAAACGACCACAGTATATACACTTTCCTTTCAAACAATTCTGTAAACAAGGGAAGCGCGCGAGAACATTATATATTAGTGTCCATGAGTGCCATAGTCCAAAGTCTCTCTGCAAGAAGTAGCTTCACACTGCGTACTAAAGCCCCGTCACCATAGCAATCGCCCCGATATATCGTTATAAATGTTTGTTTATGTATCATTGGTGCTTGAATTAGTATCGTATTTTCAATTCGTGAATATGCTTATACTTAAGTGACATTAAAGTCCAAAATTGTTAAACACTAGTTTTAAGAAAGGCCTGCGGTTCACACTTCTAAGTTTTGCCTCGGAGTTGTGATGAGATAAATTTAGTAAATTCCTGTTTAGGATTGGGCTTCCGGTTGCCTCTAGATTCTTTTCATTTTCTTTCACTTCCAGTCGTCTCCTTTCGTCTTAGTGGCATTATGGTTAAAGCTTGATTAATTAAAAAATATATCTACGCTTATCATTTTTTTTCAGTATGGCGTTTTTAAGCAGAAAGGAATTATTCATATTTTGGGCATATCAATTAAATTTTTTTTTTTATTATTTGACGAAAATGTCCTGAATTTGAACAGAAGAAAGAAATTTATATCTTCGAAATTTCTGAAAAATAATTTTTATTCAAGTTCATGCATATTTTACAAAGAGATAACGATTCCTTTTTATCTACATACTCTTTAGTAAAACCCTAAACACAAGAACAAAACAAAACAAAAAAAGTTGTGTTGAATTTTGGTCGTAGAATTCTGATAGAGAAACTGGAAATATTCTCGCCGAGACTTAGGCAAAAATGTTTTCATTTCATTTTATTTAGGTGAATCCTTGAAATTTAATTTCAAGTCTGCATGAAATATGAGACAAAAAAATTGAAAAAACAAAACAAACTCAAATCTCACTAAAGAGAAATGCGGAAATAAATATCTGTTTTCTCGTAGGAGTAAGGTAATTTAGTGCATGAGAAAATGAAGGAATCGTGATTTTGATTCAGAAAAAGTTTAAAATTAAAATGCGGCAGAAGAATTTTGGGACATCAAGCTAAGAATCTATAAAGTTAAAATTGAATAAGCGTAAAAAATTTAAATAAATAACATTTTATCTGATTGACAAATTTGATAAAAACATCTCGAAATCTCTTGAAATGTTTTCTAGATTGTTCCACAATTCTTTTCTTTGATTCACCTCCAAATTTTATGTGTGTTAAGCTAACACAAATAAATATGAACAGAGCAAGAGGAAACTTTTGCTTTTTGTCTCGAAGAATAAGAATAAGGAGAAGATGCAAACAAGATTAAAATGAAGAAAAAATACAAAGAGGACAAGTAGAAGAAGAAGGAGAAGAGGAAGGTGCAAATAAGATGAAAAAGAAAAAAATGAGGAACGAAGACAAGAAGAAGAAAAAGAAGAAGGACGAGGATGAGGACAAGAAGTGGAAAAAGAAGAAAAAGAAGAAGAAGAAGAAGAAGAAGAAGAAGAACAACAACAACAACAACAACAACAAGAAAACAGAGGAGGAAGAGGAGTAAAAGAAGCAGAGAAGGAGGAGGAGTAGAAGAAGATAGTGGATGAAGAGGAGGGCAAGAGGCAGAAGCATAAGAAGGAGGAAGAGTAGAAGAAGATAGTGGATGAAGAGGAGGGCAAGAGGCAGAAGCAGAAGAAGGAGGAAGAGTAGAAGAAGATAGTGGAATGATGAGGAGGGCTAGAGGCAGAAGAAGGAGGAGGAGTAGAAGAAAGAGTGGATGAAGAGGAGGGCAAGGGCAGAAAGAAAAGGAAGAGAGGAAGAAGTGGATGAAGAGGGAGGCAAGAGGCAGAAGCAGAAGAAGGAGGAAGAGTAGAAGAAGATAGTGGATGAAGAGGAGGGCAAGAGGCAGAAGCAGAAGAAGGAGGAGCAGTAGGAGAAGAAGAAGAAGAAGGGGAGGAGGAGGAGGAGGAAAATCAGAAAGAGGAAGAGGTTCAGAAGAATAAGAAAAAGAAAGAGAAATAGTCAATTGAACATATGTACTACTTAATCGCAGTAAAATAGAAGTCTGCATTCTCATTCGCATTGCTCTCCCAGACGATGCTAATCGCTTAAAAACAGATGATCAATTATTGGGTTCAGCAGATCGTCTTTAATGATTTCGTATCAGAGTAAGATTGTGCCTACCATCAGTGGTGCGTTTGGCGTTATCAAGAAGAGAATGGAAACAAGTAAAACGAATCCTGATGTAAACTATGCTCATGAAACGTAAATAAATATTGCACTCTTATGAACGGCATATTTTCTAAAGCAAACACGCGTTTAAAATATCACAGAGTTTCTTTGTCAGATTTTTGGCAAAATATAACAGATGCAAACAAGTACAAATAGATAAAGACATATAATAATCAACATTATATAATAATTACCGTTGTGTATTTATTTATTTCGTGTCACGCAATATAACGAGAAACGAGGTAAATCAACTTATGGGAGTAAATATATGAGTAGTTACTTCTGTTATTCATTTTAATAATCTGTGGAGTTTTTATTTTACAGTAAGGTTCATCCTGTACAAGGTGGGAGGCCACTGGAGGTAGAGGTTTACCTTCAGAGGTAAATTATATGGATAGATGGAGAAGATAATGGTTAACCCTAGACTTGAAGAGGTTAACATTGTAGTGATCGAGGAAGCATCCTCTAGGTTGTCTGTTCCACAGAGTAGAGGTTTGCAGTAAAAAAGCTGTTTGAATTGAACTTACTTCTTGCTGATTGAATACGGAGGGAATGTGGCTGCTTTGCTGTTGTGTAAGTAGCATGGCGGGTCCTTGCTTTTAAGGTTACACCTGGCGGAACCAAGGAATGTAGTTCGTGTGAGCACTATCCATGGAAGTAAGGAGAGAAATGTGAGAGACTTGCTACATTCCGCCTCAGAGACGCTTTTGAACTCCATCAAGACTGGAAAGTGAGGACCTGGCAGCTTCCGCCCAAATGTCGTAATAGTACTTCATTTCCGGCCAGATCTGGCTCTTAAAAACGTAGTGGATAGCATGAGAAGTCAGGTATAAAATATTTGATTTTATTTAAACAAAATTAGTTCCTGAATAACGTTGGGTAATTTTTGCTTTTAATATTCATAAGAAACTATTAATCTAAGAAAGTTCAAGGTCGTGTCTTGGAAAATGAATAAATATAATTCTTAAGGACTTGGTTATTTAAATACACGACTTTAAAAATACAGAGATATTCTGTTTGGAAACTAGCATTTGAAAATCTAGTTACGAATACGTATGGATCTTTGGAACGCATCAGATATATGAAGTGGATAACCTTAAGTTGCATTGGGGACTGCAGCAAAGGAAGTTATAGTAATGAAAGACGGTAAAAGGAAAAGTGAATAACAATGAAATTCTCGACATAATGAAGGCGAAGAAGCCGATAAGACCCTCACAATGGCAAGGAGATATAAGGACACGAGAACCTAAGAGATAAATGGAAGCAAACAGAAAAGTTGTGAATAAAAAGAAAATAAGCAGAGATTGAAAACTTGTAAAATAGACGCAGCTGTTGTACATAAGATAAACCAAATGAATTGCAGAATAGAATATACACATTTCTCTAGAATGCATAAAAACTTATCGTCAGAATGAATGTATCGGCAAATGAAAAGATGATTTAAAAGGACCCGGGTTTATCTGTGAAAGCTATAATGCATAAAACATGGTATATTTCGCGCTACTAAAATCTTAAGAACAGCAATGGCCAAGAACAGCAGCAGAGCATTTGAAATAATAGGAACAGAATTAGAGATGTTGAAGCTTTAAAAGACGTGATGATTGGAAATTGTATCAGGGTTAAAAGAATTGTACAGCGGTAATGAATAACTGGATAATCTAAAGAGATTCGTTTTTATTGCAATGCCAAAAAGACGAGGTGTAAATGAATCCGACCGTCATCTAAAAACAGTTTGAGAAATCATATAATAAAAATGCAAATTAGTAATTAACTTATTAGAGATGACAGTGGAATTACACCAGAAATAGAGACCAGAGAAATATCTATAACTTATTTTTAAATAGCCAAAATATATATATATAAATATATATATATATATATATATATATATATATATATATATATATATATATATAAATTTGTTTGTTTGTTTTTTTGTTATCTTTCTAAGTCCTGTTCTACCATCCATCTACAAAAGCTAGCTAGGAAGGTTATGCGTCGTTTTCTTCTGTTCAGTTGCCTTCAATATGTCCATTGAATATTTCGAAAGGCGATTTCTTCATTATGTAACCTAGAAATATAAACGGTCACTTTCTGGTGTTAAGGATGAGTACCTTTTTTGTTTCCATCTTTTCTAAAATTTTACCTTTGTTCACATGTTCGGTCCATATTATTTTCAGGGTCCTTCTTTAGAAGGACATTTCTGTTGATTCAATTCTCCTGATCTGTGAGGAGATTGCCCAGAATTCACTGCCATATATGCGTAAGAGTTCACTATTCTTTTCTTGGTTTGTAACGAATTTTTCTGTTTTTTAATATTTTGCTTAGCTTTTGGAAGGCCTCATTCGTTCTCCCAGTGCGCCTTCGGATTTCACTGTCGCACTTTGTGTCCTCTGCTAAAACACTTCCCAGGTATTTAAATTGTTGTACTTGGCTGCTTTTGGCATCTCCAATTTGTAATTTGCGTGTTGGTTAAAACTTATTTTATTTGCACGTCAACTACATGGTGTCAAGAAAAAGAGTTATATTTTATTACTTATAAGTAAAGACGGTGTTATTCTCGAAGGTTTCTTAAAAGGCATAATTGATCGCTCTAGCCTCTCAAATCATGAAATAATGAAATATACACTTCCGTGCCAAAAGACACACAATAAAAGTATATAAAGGTAATAGTAGTTGCTGCTCTACCGTTGCTGAAATGTTAAACCTATATAATTTGTGCTTTGTCAGGGTAAAAACCTAGACGATGTAAGTTGTTGCCGGGTGACGTTAATTATCATCGCTCGAATAAGGTATGATGTATAGAAGATTCCATTCGGTGATAGGAGGAAAACCAGTATTTCAGCGTGATATAGCCGTAAAACCGAGGTAAGACTGGGAACAATGAACAATGCATGCTTCAAGCTAGTTTGGTTTATTTGGTTTATTTTGTTTTACGGCATATCAACCTCAGTGGGTTATTTAATAGCGAGAACATTTTTAGGACAGTTTCGGATGAATAGAATATGTATTCTTTGTAAGAAATCCGTTTGGAGATCAAGTTTCATTGACATATTTTTGTAAAAAGTGTTTTTTGTCGAGAGTCATATGTATTACTGATAATAATTTTTTTTCAAAAATTTATTGCTGGTACTATTTTTCAAATGTATTGCTGGTAATAATTTTCTTTCAAAGATGTATTACTGGAAATATTTTATTAAAATATATTGCTGGTAATACATTTTTTTTTCAAAAATGTCTTGTTGGTAATATTTTAAAAAAAAAAATTGTTGCTGCTTATATTTTTCAAATGTACTGCTGGTAATAATATTTTTTTAAATGTACTGCTGGTATTTTTACTATAAAAATCTATTTTTATACTTTCTTTGTGTTTTGAATCCAGCTTGGGGTGGGTGTAACTATTTTCCCATAGCCGGAGCCCTAACAGGTACTACCACTCCGGTTCGGGGAACAAGTGGTCGTTTCACGCTCCTCAAAACCTCCTCATCAGAGGCCTTGCTGCCGAATGTAGTTTATCGTCATACTCAGGACGAGCCTGAAGCTACAAAGGATAGGAAGATTTGGAGAGTCATAACCACACTAGTCCTGAATAAAAACGATATCTAAAAGAATAACCACGTAATAAAATACAGCCTACGTTGATAGAGGGAGCTACTTAGATGTTTTCTTCTCTTGATTAGACTTTCATGTTTTGCGAGTATGAAGCATGCCTCTTCATAATTAAAATCGTGGACATGGAAGCGACAAAATAAAACATCTATGGAAAAAATATAAAGAGATGAATCAGAATATTAAACATTCGTACTTTGCTATTATCGATTGATCTCCTTTTCTTTAAAACACTGTCAATAATACCGATGCCTTCATGAAATTGGTTTTCGTAAAGAAGCAAAATCAGGACTTTTGAGTTTGTTAGATACGCACGCAGATGCGAAATAATTACTTCTCAAATTAAACTTGAAAAGGGACTCACATGTCGCAATGTTCAACCCTGTCAGCGTTTTTTTTTTTTTTTTGGCTTAATTGATTTCACATTCCTGTTTGAAATTATTTATGCTTAAAAGGAGATTAATTTATTTAAAAAAAAATTAGTTAATCCATGAGATTTCGCATTGCGTGGTTTGTCGGTTTGTGGATACAATAAGACGGTTCATTAAACCATATATACTTGTGTATTAGTCGATGGCTTGAATCTCAGAAAATTTTGAAGGCAAGTTTGGTTAATTATTTATTACGGCTTGTCAGCCCTTTTGAATTTATTTAAAGCCAGAAAATATTTTTAGATAGTAAAAATTTTCATTTTTGGAGGATTTAAAAATTACTAATGATATAAAAATGACTAAAGTTTTACTAATTAATTCATAGCTGGAGAGAGAAGGGCTGGTTTCATACGTTTCCCAAGGTTATTTGCGTGTAAGTGAATAAAATGAATTCAACGGTAAATGGCTCTCGGTTCTGCGACAAGAAATTCCGAGACATTATTTATTAAACTACTTTCACATCCAAACTTAAAGCACCTGTTATTTCCAAGTGATCACCCAACTAATTAATAACACGTCTCTTGGTGAACATCAGTGATCATACGAGAACTGGTTTTTCAACCTGATGTGGCCATAAATAAGCACTGACGGCAAGAGGGACAGAGAGACCGGAGAGTAACCTACGTAAACAAACTTGAGACAAATGGATAACAGGACAGGAACTTTTAAGGATAATAAAAAGACAAACGTGCTTAGAGCTACAAAATATAGGAAGTTGTAGAGAGCTATGATCACCCACCTCATGACAGGAACATAAAAAATGTTTTCTTCAATGTAAAGGAGGCTTTTATTTAATTTGTGTAAGATAGAAAAAGTTAAGGACAATACTTAATTTTGTTATTACTATTGTTCTTATAATAATGTTTTGACCGTTGGGTATGTTACAGTTTTATATATATATATATATATATATATATATATATATATATATATATATATATATATATATATATATGTGTGTGTGTGCGTGTGTGTGTACTAGGGAGTTAGCTCAGATGACTTAACTCACTTTATAGTCTACCAGTATAAGGTTAACCAATCAGAAGACGTAGAACATTCAATCCGTCGCGTATAAAGGCGGCCATTTTTGTTCACTCTACCCGAATGTCCAGTGCCAGCTTGTCAGGCGAAGAGAACCAGAAGGACGAACTACGCTCTGCTACTTTTACCAAAATATCCACTGCTAACTTGAACAACGCTTTCCTACTGTCTTCGAAACATTCACTGCTAACCTCTGGATTCTATACGCGAAGACGACCGTCATTATTAACAACAGGGTACTCCGGCCTTCTTCAGGTGTTTATCGATCAAATTAACCTTCAGGAAATTTAGACCAGGAAGAAAAGAGTAGTTAGCAAGAATCGTATCCTGGTTAAGTCGTAGATTCAGGTCAACACTAAAATTATAATTCTACCTTTTTTAGATAAGACCCTGACCTTAGTGTATGTATAAGTAATGACGGAAGATATATAATATATAATTGATGATGATAATAATGATGGCTACCCACTTGTATTCAAAGATACCCGTCTACTAGGACGGCTAGCAAGTCCCTCTTGCAGAGACATGCTCAGGCGTATTTGTGTTTTGCTTGTAGTTTATACTGCAACTATACTGAGCACATCTTACTCACAGTTTCTGGGAGGGAAGCGTGTGATCTAGCGTTTTCAACAATCTGAAAAAGGGCCAGCGCGTTCAAACCCTCCATCGCGATAACTTGTGACCTCGTGCGAGCACAGCCATCGACGGCCCCCTCCTCCAAGGGTTTCGTCTACCCAATTTCACTCACAAGTGGTATGGTTTTCAGACATTTTCCAAAGGTGACGAATGCTGGGGTCGCCTCTTCCAGACTGATAACATCAAGAAATTACGTTCCTGACAAATCGACCGTTGTGAGATTCGAACGTTCTTACCACTCGGCCACGTGCCCATAATATACATAAATGTATAGATATATACACGCGCATATATAAGATATTTTCACAAAGGTTAAATTTAAGCATCAGGAATGTTTATATAAGTATGAAGATTTAGCTGGATGGCATTTTTCTGAGATAATAATGGTTTAGCGAAACTAATTAACACAAGAGGAGGGAGATATGGGTTCATGCCTTTTTCAAGATTACTTGCGCGTAAGTGAATATAACGAAGCCAACTGTAAATTCAGAGCCATTATCCATAAAACCACTCTCACATCCAAGTATACAGCAGATACTATTCTCAAGTTGTCACCCATCTGGGTACTGACCAATCTTAACGTTCTCTGAAAAAAAAAAAAATAAAACAAGGTAAAAATATTTTCTGGCTTTAAATAACGTGCAAGGTCAATAAACCGCAAAAAAAAACAAAAACAAATCAATCAATCAACCAATAAATAGTGCAACCGAATATAAACTCCTCTTGAAAGCAAATAGTAAGATAGGCATATTGTAATCATTATATCTATATCGGTATTAAAGATCATAGCTTTATTATTTCAGCATACGCAAATGTACCAGTGTTAAACTCATTCACCTTTAATATACACGAGAGCGCTCTTACTGATACAATATATAAGTAGGACGAGTTGTTTTTTTTTCATGTCTTTTAGAAAATCAACATTACACTTAGTATGAAAGATGGGGTATGATATCATAAGTACTGATAGCAAAAATTAGATACATATCTTTTATTAATATTTGATAATTTAATTTTAAATATCGTCTGTACAGAAATATCTAATTTCCGCAAGTTTTTGCTTAAAACCTAACTTCGCAATTTTACTATTTTAAAAATTAATACAAATAATGTTAATATATTTGCTAAAAGATGCATAGAGTGGAAAATTTATTCAAACCAGAATTCTAATTATTAATCACCACAAGCTAAATATGAAATTTTTTACTATATTTGATAAGTAAAAACTATGCAAAAAAATTATAAAAATTGCAAAAAAGGCTACTAAATAGATAAAATTTGTTAAATCCATTGTTAGATTATAATTAATGAAAACAAAAAAATATATAATGTGTATAAAACACCATAATATTAATGGGCACAAATTGTTTTACAAAATGTTTTAAATTTGCATTGTTTATTGAAAATCATACTAAAATTACAACACTGTATAAAATATTGCATCATAATATAGCCAAATTGTTTAGTATAATTTGCCTTTGAAGTAAATGAAGGTCTAATATGATTTAGAAATAATGTGCTGCTGCCATGCATTTTCTCCATCTGCAATTTAGAAAGCTTCAGTAAATTATAAATTCTATAAGGTTGTGCTATGAGGTTTTCACTGATCACCGCAATGAAATTCCAACGCTAAATTTTACCATTAACTAGTTTTCTCAAAAAATGGTAATTTGAAAATAAATATTTTGGGTCGGTATGTATCATGCCACAACCCAAATCTCAAAGTGAGTGCAATAAAATGGTTCTAAAATCGACCTGCCCTTATATATCAGTCTTCAAAACTTTAGCAATAGTCATAGAACTATAAATGATCTATATGGCTTAAAACGTGGCAAACATCTTAAGCAGGTACACACAAATCTAAAGGACAAAAAGATAATATATATGTGTCTATGTTTTCTGTATGTTTAGACAGCAAATGTCCTTTAATTGCTGGACGTGATTCAATTTCTACGGCTTATCAAACCTTTGCAGGTTATTTAAAGCCAAGTAATTCTTTTTAGATTTTAAGAATTTTTGTGGTGTGCGGAGATAATAATGATTTAGTGATCCACATCTTACTAATTAACCCATAGCTGGGGGAAGAAATGGTGGATTCATACCTTTCCCAAGGGTATTTTTGCGTAAGTGAATATAAAGAATCCAGATGGAATTTAAACTCGTCTCTCTGATTAATAATTCCAAGCCAATATCCTTTACACCACTGGAACATCCAAGCTTACACACATTACCTTCCAAAACATTGGCCAATCTTAGTACATACCATGCTGGATATTGATTAACTTCGGTGATCGTACAGAAACCGGTGTTATCAATGTGATATGGTCATAATCCAAACGTTTTTAAAGGCAAATGCTATTAAAAATAACACGTATTTTGTGTCTACTAATTTTAATGAAGATTCTCAGACAAGCAAGAAATTCCGTCAGAAATTATGCAA
>CAHIKZ030004411.1:892500-1055000 GCA_903632075.3 Acanthosepion pharaonis
AATGAAATATATTATCTTCTTATTTTGAAGGCTGGATGAATTTGAAGAGAATTTTACCTTAAAAACAGTATCAGCCATATTATTATATTTTTGGTTAATGGAATAGTTAAATATCCATTCCTATCAACACTGCAGCATTTCATACTGTAATGTCCAGTTTAAGACTGTGTCAACTGCGATTTGTTTTCGGTATCCCAAAGGATTTTCTGTTTGCTTTTAGTGTCACCAGGCAGAAGCAACAGCCGGGAAACTGGAGACCTTCAACTGATTAGAAGTAGTTTTCTCCCGACAGCTGTACCGACACGTTTTCTGTCATTCAATGACTCATACTTGATTGTTAATTCCAGTAGTTCATCCTTTCTGCTCAACCACAGTTCTATACATCAAACCGACGTGATGAGTGACAGAATGCATTTGTCAGACTGTTAGCCATCTCCCTTCAAGATTTTGCAACTACGCCGAACTCGATAGATGAAACGAAAACACGGTTAGGCAGCAGCAGCAGTAGCAACGGCGGTAGAATCAGACAATATGAAGGCCAGGCATGAAAACGTATGGAAGCAAAGATGTTCGTCATTCCTTTGTTTGTCAAAATTTGCAGAAGATAGCTGAGGTTTAGTTTGGTTTGGATTAGTTTGTTTTGTTTTACGGCTTATCAACCTCAATGGGTTATTTAACTTTTTTTCCTGGTAATATTTTGTTTAGTCAAAAATCTATTTCTGGTAATATTTTTTTCCTCAAAAATGCATACCTGGTAATATTTTTTTTGAAAAACGTATTGCTGGTAATATTTTTTCAAAAATATATTGCTAGTAATAATTTTTTTCTACAAAACTTTATTTCTGGTAATAATTTTCTAAAAAGTATTTCTAGTATTAAAACCTGATTTTACACTTTTTAATGCTTTTTACTTCATTTTCGGCGTTAACTATTTGCCCATAGTTGGCCCCCCTAACAGGTGCTACCACCCCGGGTCAGGGTGAACCCGGGAACACCAGCAGTTAAGATGTGCTTCCACGCTCTTCAAAACTTCCTGATCAGAGGCCTTACTGCTGGACGTAGGTTATCGTCTTACCCTGGACGCGGATGTAGTTTATCGTCATACGCAGGGCAAAGACAGCTGAGGATAACATGGACCAAACATGTGAGCAATGACAGCCTTTTAGAGAAAATGGAATCAAAAAGAAAACTTATACTTAGCACCAACGAGAGAGAGAGTTGATTTTTCTGAGGCACATAACGAGGAAGGATTGCTTGGAGAATCTGATACCAACAGGACAGATTTAGATCAAGACAAACAGAGGAAAAGAACGCATAACGTGCTCATCGAGCTGTAATAAATATATATTTATACTATCACGTCTGCGTTTAGAATGGTGAGATTTGGATTTTTAAAAATAAACTTCGCTGTAAGAAAATATCACGTGATTTGACAAACAAATTTTGAGCTAATCAGAAGTGAAAGAAAAGAAAAAAGAAAAGAAGAAACAGAAAAGTGGATAGACACGTGGAAACTGAGATAGAAAGATAAGAATAACCCAAGTCGATACATAGATATGAAGATTTCATTGATTGATTGATTAGTTTTCTACGGTTTATCAACCCTTTTCAGGTTATTTAAAGCCAGAAAATAGGAGACAAGTAGATATGATTAAAGGAGACGTTGATAAAGATTTGAAACAGAAAGGCGGATAGACATGTGGAAATTGAGATAGAAAGATAAGAATAACCCAAGTCCATACATAGATATGGAGATTTCATTGATTGATTCGTTTTCTACGGCTTATCAACCCTTTTACAGGTTATTTAAATCCAGAAAATAGGAGACTAATAGATTTGATTAAAGGAGACGTTGATAAAGATATGAAACAGAAACGTCGATGGAATTAGAATTCGGCTCTCCAATTAAAAATTCCGACCCATTATTCATTACACCTCTCGCACATCCAATTTTACAATTCTTTGTATTCCCAAGCGGTTATCAATCTAGGTACTGACCAGGCTTGACATTGCTTAACTTCGGCGGACTTACGGGGACCTGTGTTTCGACGATATATGGCCGTAAGCCTTCGGTAGCTTCTGTTTACAATAGGTTCGTGCTAATTGCATTCAGTCGCAACTTTATCTTGCCATGGTGAATTCTTGCTCTCTCAGTTTGTTTTCTTGTTTTGAAAGTTTACTCCGAGTCATGTTCCCTCAAGGCTTCATGTGAATGTCATATATTTAATCCATAATCATCGATGTTAGAAAAATAATCAAGTGTCTGTACTGTTGCAGAATATAATTGATTTCTACGATGTTTTGTTTTTAGAAGAGTCGAATTAATGCAAGGATGGAATATTGCTACCATATTTAGTCTAAAGTTACACAATCCTCGCTTTCCAGCCTTGGTAGTATCCAAAATTGTTTACGTGGCCCCAAGGGCGGAGACATATTTTCAAATGTGTATCCTCTTTCCAACAGACGCAACGTTGCAAGCTGTTCGCTATTCTGTCGGTATTTCCATGGCAAGTATTCAGATGCGCTTCATTCTCTTGTCCCACCAGTTGAGACCTTGACTGAGCTGAACCACACTCCGTATTCCATTTTTATGAAGTCACCATAAATTTTGGAACAAGGTAACCAGCTAGATCTCCATCCAACGATATCAGATTTTCACGTAATATGGTCAGCCTGTTGCATTTTTGATCAGGTGTCAGATGACCCACCAAGTTAAAAAAAAACTTCGTCACACCAAATTTATTCTACAGAATAATCCCAACTCTCCCACGGGATATGCTAATAGCACGGATTATTTGATTTATTGTCAGTCGCCTGTCATCCATCACCATGTGGTAATCACGATCAATATTTTCATCGTTGGTGGTACTTTCAGGACATCAAGACATTGGGTCATCTTCAAGATTTTCTCTCACCCACATTAAATCCGGCTGCCGACGTTTTCATTGTTGATGAAACTGGAGTGTTATCCCCTCTAAAGTAGCAACCATGTCAACATAAATTACCTTGGGCTCTAAATCCCTTTTTCTGCATATACCGTAATTCCCCGCAAGCAAAATTAGGGGTGCGTATTATGCACAGCCATAAAATATCTTAAAAAACTGCTGTTTCATAGGTCGATTTCAGTTGCGAAATGAGTACTCACCACAAAATTACGACAATTTGACACTAACATTCGGCGATTGGGACCTCATAAGGATGTCAAATGCAATCATATATACCTAACAATACTTACAAATGTAAAATAAAATAAGAATTATCATAAAACTAAATTAGAATAATATTATTCTATGATTAAAACCATTTTTAATAAGAGTATGAAACGCTGGCTGTAATAAATTGAAGAGGTACAATTTATAGGGTTTGATTACCAAAGAAGGGGTGCGTATTATGCGTGAGTAGAAGCATTTAGGTATGCGTATTATGGATAAAGGCGTATTATAAATAGGCAATTACGGTACTTGGTAACACCACGATACCAAATGTTGTCCATTTCCAATAGGATCGCTACTAGTTAATTTAATGGAAGTTTACATGGAAGAAAAATATGCAGTTTTAAATTAGAAGTGTTGAAATTAATTCACTCAAGATTACACAGCTCTAACACCACTACTTCATAGTCAGCCTATGAACTTTTCAACCAACCTTCATATATCTATTAAACATGTTAAGTATCTATTTTTCCCTTAACATAGACCTCCATTAATGACCTGGTAAGGCATTCTACTAAACATATTATAATAATAATAATAATAATAATAATAATAATAATAATAAAATAATAATAATAATAATCTAAACAACTCCAGTTGTAATTGGAATCCCGGAGTGATTGGAAAATATTCTAATAGACTCACTGAAAGGATTTTCGGTAGCCATACCTTAGAGAAATAAAAAAAATTGTACTCGCAAAGTACGGCCCGCGCTATGCAATGGGCTTTATCGATGTAAATCATGTGTGGTCTTAGCATTTTTTTCTTTAAAAATCGCTCAGTGGAAAATATCATGATGCCGTTTCTGACATTAGGTCTTTATCTGGGACCGGGAATGCAATGAGTATACACCAGAGAGCAAAGAAAAAAATTGATTATTTTATATCAAGTTGCAAGGTATTAGTATCCACCGAATATAAAACACGCCATGACACTGTGGGCTAATTTCTGCATTAGAAAATCTGCAAATTTTAAGGGAAGTAATTGGTGTAAACACCACCCAGACCCGGTTACAGATATGACATGTAAGAATTTCAAATGCATAGAGACAGAACAATCAAATCTAATCGCTCAGACATCGGGATCAAAGACCATAAAAAGTGAATGTACTTTCTTATTAAAATGTCAATTCCTGCAGATTCTAATGTATATTCGAAGGTCTTCAAAAACGATACGAATACAAGAATCTTGAAGGACATCACACCGGACATCAATAATCCAGTTGTAGATCTAACCCTCGGGTTTATGGGAAAACGTTCCGATAAACTTGAAATTCAAGAAATTTTATTCACAGGTATAGAACACACATTACGAAGAGTTTTATCTATGTCAAATTTGTGTGATCTTAGGCTGGTTTATTTCTGTTCATTTTTGTAGAAAAAAATGACCAGTGGAAAATATCATGATGTCATTTCTGACCTTAGGTCGCTTGTTGGACCAGCAAGAAAATTTGTATAATACAGAAATCAAAGGAAATAATAATAATAATAATAATAATAATAATAATAATAATAATAATAATTGTTATGAACACCACCCAGATCCGGTTACACAGATAGAACCTGTTACAATTTTATAGGACTACACAATACACACAGACAGAACAATCGAAGCTGACCGCCTAGCGCCTCCTTATTGATATGGCAGTCGCTGCGGAGTGCAACGTATCATCGAAAATCTTCAAAAAGGTATCAAAATACAATTACCTTAAAATCGAAATCTCAAAAATGTCAACAAGCTGTGTTGTTGTTAGAGCCCTAGGATTGGTCGAAAAAGATTCCTGTAGACTAAATGAAGGGAACCCTGGAAGCTCATGTCTTAAAGAAATACAAAAAAATGTTCTCACGAGTACAGCCCACACCTTACGAAGAGCTTTATCGATGTAAAATATTTTTTTTGTCAGTGGAAAATGTCATGATGCCATTTCTAACATTAGGTCTCTGGGCGGGACCTGGAACGAAATCTGTACACACCATAAATCAAAGGAAATAAAATAATAATACTAATAAAGAGTGGCTAAAAATGTCAACTGAAATTTAAAAAAAAAATGATGATATTTTTGTTCTTTGGTTTTGTCTGCACCTTGAGATGCCTATGTAGGGTACGACCCGTTAGCAACTGAGCAATAGAATAAGCGATTGCAATGTCCTTTGGATGATTCTACATGCCGGATACTCGGTAAGCCTAATTTATTTTCTTGCTCTAATATATACAGAACTTGGCTTCGTTGTTACCAGGCAGAGTTAGGCTGTTGGATAAAATGTTGTCCAATTACCTTTGGTCACTGACGGACGTCAGTGTATCCTGTCCACAAGTACGCAACGAGCAGAACAGGTAATTCCGATTTGCCTTGCGGAAGCACGATGCTCATCAACGCGCCCCTGACCAAATCGCGTTATCAGGAACTGGGTGATGCCTTTGGCTGGAAAGGAGGACAAAATTGGCTATAGATCAATCACATTCTTTTATTGCGTATGCGGTAAATGATTTGCTGCTTATACTGTAACTTTACATTTATTTAACTCGGTGTTTTTTCTACCTTTTTTACTCTGTCGAAATAGTTTAAATGTCTCATGGAAATCTGTTTGTATCTCTGAGATGAGGTATTATGATTACATGCATTGTTTACTTTACTCTGAATGTTATCCTCATCTTTATTGCCATATTCACAACGTTTCGGTCGTTGTACACTCCAGCATTCTTCAGGTGATTGTCAAGGACACATGGCACAGTGGATAAAGACGTTGGTTAGATCCAGTGACTAGACCAAAAGAGTTGTGTGTTCACTGCAAAGCCACAACACTAGCCAACAAAAAATTGGAGAATTGAGTTAAAGGGAAATAACATGCATCCGGATGAGGCATGGTACGTGGAACTAGAACAATCTACCCCGGTGGAGTAAATAAAGGGTTCGATTCGAAATTCTAATCACCTGAAGAAGGCCGGAGCGTAAAATGAGGATAACAATCCGAGTAATGTAAATAATGCAAGTCTCAGAGAAACCCCTGCATAAAATTATTATATGCTATTATTATGATGTATCTACTTTATAATTTTTATCGTCGTCCAAGTAATAAACATAATATATGAACACCTAGCACGCGTTCTGTTCTCGCGTGATTTACTCAATGATATATAAACCCGCCACGTACATGTCGTGTCCACTAACCAGTGAGGGCGGTTTCACATTGATGCCATATATACATTACTAAATAGTTTCCCTATCATTATTATCAATTTTAAACAATATAAGAGGTTATATTCGAACGGAATGCATAGAAATGTTACACGATTTCGAACGGTGCACATGGCAACGCTGCGCAAATTCCAACGGGGAACATGTCAAGACTGTTTGTGTTCTATACGTGAACATTGTAGAGCTGCATGAGTTTGAATAGGGCACATGGAAGGGCTGATTTCGAGCGGGCTAACAGAAATTCTACGCTCATTCTGTGCAGCTGCCAATGCTATGCAAATTTGAAGCTGGAACATGGCAATGTTTCTTCTATTCAAACGTCGCACATAGCCAGACTGCAAGTATTCGAACGGAAGGCATGAGAAAACCACAACGTGAATTAAAACGGGGCACATGGCAAAGCCGGGTGAATTCAAACAGGGTACATGGCAAAGCTGGGTAAATTCGAAAGGCGCACATGGCAAAGCTGTGTAAAGTTAAACGAGGTCCATGGATGCGTGATTTCGAGCGGGGTGCGTGGCAAAGCTACGCAAATTCAAATGGGGCACATGTCAAAGCTATGTAAATTAGAACGTAGCAGATAGTAAAGTTGCATGAATTAGAAGGTGCTAAATGGCAAGGAATCGTTATTTCCAGCGGGTTACATTGCAACATTGCGCTAATTCGAAAGTTGCAGTTGTTGCAGCTTCAAACGAGGCATTATAGTGAGTGGTAAATGAAGTTGACATTCTGTTTCTGAAATGGTGGTGACGATATAAAAAAATTTTTCGTCCAATAATTCTTCCGAAAGATTCGTTAGAACAACAAAAATGAAAAATGTAAACAGGGGTCAGGGATAAATAAGGCGCTACGACTAAAATAAATTTATTGCTAAAAACAGTAAATGATTGTAAATGAACTTGTTTTGATTATTGGTTTCAAACGAATCTTTCTGAAGAAGTGATGGCCGAAAAAGTTTGCTTTAAAAAAGAACATTCTGTCATTTTCAAACACACACACACACACACACACACGCACACGCACACACACACACACACACGCACACGCACACACACACACGCACACGCACACACGCATATATATTTATATTTAGACAGCAAATTCTCTTTCAGGCATGTCTGGTTGAAAAACTTACAAACGTTATGCAGTTTATTTTGATAATAATCCTTTCTTGTTCCCGAATATTTTCCCGGATATTTCAATTAAATGCAGCAAGAAATGAACTGTAACAATGAGAATCATTTTATTGCCCATAGCATTTAAACGGAAAAGAAAAATTCAGTAATGGATAGCTACACTTTGTTTTTTTTCTTACCAATGATGATGATCTCGAAAACATATGGAAAGGACTTGGGTAATAAAAGTAACAGTTACAATTCATGTCTTGCCCCATTTAATTGTAATATACGGAAACATATTTGTCAATATGAAAGGATTATGATCAACATAAGAGGGCATAACGTTTGTAACTTATTCAATCAGGCATCTCTCTCTCTCTCTCTCTCTCTCTATATATATATATATATATATATATATATATATATATTATAAATTTACTAATTTAAAAATATGATTCCATCGCTACACAGGAATTACCATGTTTCGAAAACAGATGCTAAAATCTTCAAATTCTATTATAGAATTAAGTTAAAGTCCTTAATCCTGTTTCATTTTCAAGCGAATTTTGGAATAAATTAATTTGTTTTATAAGCATATACATTCATAATATTAGTTTCTAAGCATACGGGTTAATGCAATCCTTTTAACAACGGGAAGTAGGGTATTCATTTTCACTGACAACTATTGTATCAAAATATGAGTTACTTCCGAAAAGAGGTTAAGTCAAGATAGGTTAGGTGTACCTTTTCCAACGAATGATGACATTCGTTCAACATATGTCTGGTCTTTATCAACGACAAAAAGTTTTTCAGCACATTTTTCCACCGTTAAATTTGTATTTGTATATATAAAGAATATTTTCTAAAAGGGTTGTTTGTATATGAATACATCATATTAAACTACAATTTTAAAATATTATTCTTAATTTTAATTACTAAAGACTGTACTTCTTTTAAAACATATAAATATAATAGAATTACTTAAGTTATTTAAAGATTATTATTAAATATCAAATATAAATGTGTATATTTCATTTATCAGCTTTTTTTTAAAAAAAAAAATAACATTATTTAAGGAAAATTTTTGACAATATCAGCAAAGAATAGTCGGGTGTTCTTTGACAAGTACGATAATTCCACGCTCAAAATTAGTGATTGTTTAGCCATTAAAAAAGAGCGGAACAGAAGACGAAGGTTGTCTGTAGAGAACCTTTAAATGACGAATCACAAGAGCGAGCAGCAATAAATCAATCATAAAAGAACCAATCAGAGTTAAGCAATTACGTGAGAGCCGAATGATTATTCAAGGTCATGAATACTAAAGAAATTTATTCAAGGTTATTCAAGGTCAATTATTTCTGAAAGATAAAACAATGATAATGAAAATTCCGCTTTCTACTGATCACTCGGTATTTTTGACTTCGATTTGTTCGAAATATTTTTCCCATCGTTGATTGTGGTAGATGTTATTTTAGGCACAAAGTTTCGACCAAGTATTCACTGACCATTTTCAGGTATTATTTATATTGTCATGTATAGGATGTTTTGTATGTGTTGAATATTCTGCAATTTTCTACCTGTGATTTCAATTCTTGTTCATTATTTCTGAACAAGGGTATAAAGACTTCATTACCAGAACCAGTGATTAAACTCACGATCACCAGGTGACATTAGATTAACAAACGCCTATATCCATTTCGTCATCAAAGACGTCAGCCCTAGTGCATTTTTGGAGCCTTTTAAACCGTGTCGGATAGTTTCGATACCTAGTTTATCACTGAGTATCTATATTGATTTCGATAATTTTTCTCTTGATGTTAGACAAAATTTTACTTGACGAATGGGTTCAATAATTTCTCAAACATTTCGTACATGTTTTCAATCTTTGATGCAGGTCCTCGATGAACTCACGCAGAAAAAGTTTGATGCGCCTTTTTGATAGATTCGTACATTTTATAAGCCAAGCACCGTATCAGTTCTCTTGTTTTGTACTAAGTGGAAGTCATGTTGCCGGTGAGAAGTGATTGAATGCACATCCGTATCATCAGTGTACCATGGTAACAGACTGGAAAAGAAAAGTAAACGAAAAAAGAAGATGAATCGAACAAAGTGTCATTCTTGACTTCACTCGATTATATTGAGCACTCTAGTAGCATTATCAGCAGTTAGATTGCTATCGACATATTGCAATATAATTAGTGTCATTTCTCTGGTGAAACTCTTGGCTAATCGATGTCTACAAATTCAGATATGCATACCGAGATACATATGTACATTTGTATATGTGTGAGTTAATTTCTTTATTCTTTTAGAATTTAACTTGTACTGGAACATGTGCTAAGTGTGTACTTCAATGCCAATTAGACTTTTTTCAATTTTAGATCCAAAATTTTGTAAGAATATTTTTATCTAAAGTTTCATATATTTTTTTTAAAGCATTACGCCCCAAGCAAGGCGTGAAGCCACTAGGATGCAGGGGGTTGCGGAAGATTTGGAGCGAGAGCAGATAGGAGTGATAGGAGAAAGGATGAGGAGACGGATAGTGGGTAGATCAAGGTAACTGGAGATGTCGATTAACATTACATTTGAATAGTTGGAGATTATAGCCTTCAGGGAAGAAGTAACTGGGGAGGGTGTTCCACTGGCGAGAGGTGCGAGGTATGAAGCTATTGGAGTAGAAGAGACGGCTACATTTGAAAGTTTCTACGGTGTAAGGGTGGGAGCGGGATGCCAGCCTCGTAGGGCGCTTGAATTCATGGAGTCTGGGAACCAGTTAAAGCAGCTCGTCAGAGCAGTTACCATGGAAGTATTTGTAGAAAAGACAGAGAGAGGCGACGGCGCGTCCTTGAGAGAGTGACTGCAGACGAGACCAGGGCCAATATTTTGGTTGATATAATCTTTAACATGCTTATCGTGAATTTAGGTTTAACACTGTTGCAACACAGAGGAAAAACAACTGTAAAAATGAAAATGTATTGGAAGCAATTAAATAACAGATTTTTTCAATTAAATCTTACTTTAATAACGATTCATGAGTAACACAGATTTAAAAAAAAAAATTAAAAAAATGTTTGAATCTGTAACACTAGGGTAGTTTCAATTGCGTGGAGAAAAATTCTCCGGACAGTAAAATCAAAAATAATCAAATTGTATTTTAATTTCAATTAATATATTTTTTAAAGTTATTTTTCGAATAAAATTTTGCAACAGTTCATTTGAATATCTGTCTATATTTCTAAGATGAGGTATTATGTACACTATTTACATATGTTCGGACTGTTGTCTTCATCAATTCGACATTCCAACCAACTGAAGAAGGCCAGAGCGTACAACGGCCGAAACGTTGTAATAAATATGGCGACAAAGATGAGGACAATAGTCCGAATAATGTAAATAGTGTACATAATACCTAATCTCAGAAATATAGACAAAATAATTTATGTAAGTAGATTTTTTATGACATAAAATATAAGATTTTATTTTCTCAATAATCAATGCTTGAAGACAAAAAAATACATATAAAAATATGGGGAGATAATGAGACAAAACAAGAATGGTAGATTCATAACATTACAAGAAGGTATTTAATAGCAGCCCCCGCCCACGAGGGTAGATGTGGCAGCAGGCCGAGTTTAACCTGCGACATCCGAGCCCTTAGGCTCGGCCAAAAATTCCCCGTAGAACCCGCATAAACGGGATCGGGTCGGTTTGCCTCCCAGAAGGAGACTCTGCCATTCGGCATAGCCTCGACCGGGTTCCTCTCTGCTCTAAGGCAGAGAGTTCGACCGTATAGCAGAAAAAGATTTCAGATAGATATTCACATTACAAGACAGATGAGAAAAATTGATTAGCACAGTACAGTGAACCAACCTTCTTAGCAATTGATTCGATGTACTCGTTCCAACTGATATCAATGAAAAACGTTAGCCCAAGAATGCCCAATAATGTATTCTCATAGGAGATACCATCATCCAAAACCTTTCAGATTGTAAAAAGGCCGGAAAAATCAAGCGTCACCGTTCTTATTTTAAGACTTACAGACATTTCAGCAAAAAGCTTTTAACACATCGGTTGTTAATCTTGAGAAATCAAAATCCATACGTTTGTTTTTCTATTTGAAGCCTCTGTGACATGAGATATATAACTAATTCAGAATTAGATTCTCTAATATTTTGACATGAAAAGATAGAAAACTGATATGTCGACAGTCAGAAGGTTCAGATGGTCTGCCTGATTTCTTAAAAAAAGGAACCACATAAGCCATAACCAGGAAGCTATTTATTGTGGATTTTAGAAGTCAGTTTAGTTAAGACAATAGCAGAGACACTTTTTAATAGGCATGCTTTGTGGGTATCACCCTTAGAGATGGCATAAAAAAAAACAATCATAGACATATTCATATGTAAATCAGTACGGTTAAATCACGCTGAAACACCGGTTCTCGTTCGATCACCGAAGTTATGCATCGTAGAGCCAGGTCAGTACTTAGATGGGGGACCGCTTGGGAACACCTGGTACTGTAAGCCCCCAAAGTCCAACCCTTACCTCACAGTCGGTTGGGTAAACGGTAGTGTCAGAGCTATGCCACCCGGAACTTCGTTCCTGGTAGGGCCACCCAAGGCGGACAGGTCTGACACACACGCCGGCTAACAAGGGCTCTGGTGAAAATCCAAGGAGCGTCTGCATCGGTAACCGGCGGCTTCTGGTCGTTCCTGTCTCTGCGTCTGTGGGAATCCCGCGGCAAGCAAGAACGTTATCCGAGTAGGCCTGGGTACCCTACTTCTGTAATTTATCCCAAGAATCTTCTTCTCATAACAAGAAGAAGCCGGCTCAATCCGCCCAGGGTGAATGCCGCATCAGTACAGTACAGTATATCAGTAAGTAGAGGTTCAATTCCAAATGAAAGTCAGGTAAAGTGTTTCGATATGAATCAAGAGCAGAATTAAAAGAGGGGTTACAAGCAAACCATTCTGCTTTATCGGCGATGTGATGTGACTCAAGGTGGGGGTTAGAGTGTACACCGGGGTCAAGATCCCAAATTACCCATCACTCTCACCTGTCGGTTGAACTGGCATCAACATTGCTACAGATACATCTCTATAGGGCAATGAGGGTTTACTGCCGCGTGCAGCTGTTCCCCGGGTCCGGTAACCTCTTAGTATTTCTTCCAGAGACAAGTGAGTTGCACTCTGCCAGAAGACAGAGACGCAACTGAGAGATATTGTATTGCCTAAACAAAGTCTGCTTTATCCGTAGATGATGATAATATTTAAAAGAGCAGGAAGTGAGGACTCCTTTTTAATAAATATCATAGATCTTATATCTCTTTAACAATGACTATATTTCTATCACAGATTATGTGTTTTTAATACGTTATATAAAGTGAAGTTGTGAATTATAGGCATGTTGAATTTTTTTCAATAAAATATGTATGCGTGCGCTCATGCGTCTGACTGCACGATGTGTGTACTTGTCGGGTGTCGCGATAAATCATCCTTTTTGTCGCTTTTCTTTTTCCACTATCCGCTTACTCCTTAGCCTATATATATATATATATATATATATATATATATATATATATATATATAAATTTTGTCTGAGTGGATTTCTGTATATTTTTATTTTGATGTGTATTTTTACGATGAAGTTTAATTGCTTTTTTAATGGTCTATTTTATTTACTTGTTTTAAAAACTCCTTTTAATTGCTTTTCTTTAGGAATTCTGTTGCTTCGTAGTACTGATAACCTAAACTTGCAGGAGACCAATTCACAGAAATATTTCCGTTGCATTTTATGACGGCCAAAATCAAACTTCAAATACATCTCCGTTTCCTTTACTTTAGTTCCAATTTCCTTATTCCAATTACTAATTTTATTACGATTCATTCCGAGGATGACCGAACAGAAATGTGCTTAAAAAGGACAAACAAATAATGGAAATGTATTCAGAATAGCTGGTAGTCGGGACATTCTGTTAAAACTGGATACGCAACGGAGCTGGACTTGTTTTATTGGCATCAGTGCTGATTAAAAGAAAGAGAAAAAAAATCAAACAAATGAAAGACAAGTCTGAGAAGAATAAATGTTAAGATTAACATCAATAGAAAAGAAAAGATGCACATATATTTGAAGAAGCAATTTTACAGGCATTTAATCAAGGAGACGTGATATTCTTTAAATTCTAAAATCGATTTAATTGCTCAGACGAGCACACACACGTTTTTTGCTCCGATTAGTCTGGGCGGTCTTCTTACAATCTTCAGCTGTGTCAAGTAATCTCTTTTACTCATATTTGATTTAAATACTAGTCTAGTGTGTATTGGATTTGATTCGTTTTTTACGGCTTATCAAAAACATTGCATGTTATTTAAAGCCATAAACAATTTTTTAGATTGTAAGAACTTTTTAAGAGATAATTGTTTAGTCATTTTTTTTACTGATTTATCCATAGCTGTGGGGAGAAGATCTGGAATCATAGCTCTCCCATGAGTATATGAACGTAAGTAAATATAACAAACATAACAGTTTTCCGATTAAAAATTCCGAGCCACTATCCGTAACATCCACGGGCACTTCCAATCTTAGTGCACCTGGTATTCCTAAGAGGTCACCCATCGAAATACTGACGAGACTCGACGTTGTGTAACTTAGCGGCTCGTACGGGAGGCGGTGTTTCGACATAAAGTGTTTGTATTCAATGAGAGTGAAGAAACAAATTACCAGATGAGGAAGGCCAGGAATATGACTGGCCGAAATATAATGACCGTCACTCGTGTGAGGTTGCAACTACAAATACTTCTTTTATTTGCCGTTTTTCTTGTTGTATTACTGTCATTATGCATGCAGACGCTCTATATTATTGTAGCATTATCATTTTCTATAGGTTTTCTACATTTGGAACCTTATAACTTTGGTGTATCATCTAATGCAAACATTATACCCTTACTTCTTTTATTATTATTATTATTATTATTATTATCATTATTATTATTAATAGTAGTAGTAGAAGTAGCAGCATTAGTATGATTATTATTATTATTATCATTATTATTATCATTATTGTATGTATGTATAGCTGGTCACTCGTATTCGAGGATGTCCGCACACTAGGGCGGCTAGCAAATTCCTATTGCAGACGCTTGCTCAGGCGCATTTTTGTTTATTCAACACCTACCGAGCCAACCTGTGGCTTATCGTGCAAATATGCTGAGCAGACCTTAGTTACAGTTTCTGGGAAAGAGCGTGTTATCTAGCGTCTTCAACAATTTGAAGAAGGCCAGAAAGCTCAAGCCACGCTCGCTGGCGTAGACTGTTCTAGTTCCACGTGCCATTTCTAATGGATGTCAGTTATCAGTTATCTCCAGTTAATCCCCTCTCCAAGTTCTCCACCGCCTTAACCATGTATTGAACTCACACTCATTGGGTCTTGTCACTGGATCTAACACCATCCACTGCGCTATGTGTCCTTGAGATGCGAAATAAAAGCTTCAGTTCGACATTCCAACCACCTGAAGAAGGCCGGAACGTACAACGGCCGAAACGTTGTGATAAATATGGCAACAAAGATGAGGACGATAGTCCGAATAATATAAATAGTGGAGATGCATCATTTATATTCACTTATACGTATATATACTTGGAAAAAGTATGAATGCAGATCTTTTCCCAGCTATGGGTTAATTAGTAAAACTTGTATCATTTAACCATTATTATCTCCAAAAATAATATAAAATTGTGTACAAAATATTTAGATTTCGGAATTAAACCCATAGATGTGTTGATATGCCGCTAAACAAAAACAGCTAACTAACCCAGTAATGTTGGTTTATAACGAGGGAACATTTATTTCAGATTTTGTGTTTAACGAATTATAGTGCATTGTCATTCGATAGCTGTTTACAAATGCGATTCTTGAAAAAACTACAATTATAATGACTGATGTCGAAAACGAGGAGAGAAAAAGATAGTGATTGCTTTTTTGAAAATGTCAACCGAAGACACTTCTTTCTCCTGTTACCAGTTTGAACAGACTTTATGTCGGAAAATCATAGAAATATGAATAACAATAAAATAGGTTTTCGATAAATGCAGACTGTTGTCTCACTGGATTTCGAATATTCATATGCATAAAATTAAGGAGAAAAATGTCTTCCTCAAATACATTTAAAACAGAAATCCATGCAAATACCTAAATAATAAGGGGACCAATCCAATGCAACCAATCCTGTATTATTTTGTCATAAATCGTTTATAAGAAAGGTTATTTTAAGAATCTGGTTACTGATATGAATATAAATTCTTGGTGGGACATTGAATCGCTAATCCTTACAATTTTTAGTAGAGTTTTAACCATTTATTGTTTTATTACAGATTTTACGGTTGATATGATGCTCTGTCTTGGAATTAAATTGCAAAAATTCAAATTAAGTATAATTTCGAAAATATTACGTCTTTGAAAGTAGTTTAGAGTCGGTTAGATCCCCCCAAATTGTTTCTAATAATAATAATAATAATAATAATAATAATAATAATAATAATGGTAATTCTACTACTGCTACTAGATGATGATTCCTGGTAAAGAACAAGAAAGAAACTGTATTCAGAAATAAAGGAAACGAACAATTTCAAAATGGAAATTTCAAGTTGGTTTCAGAAATACAAGTAAAACCTAATGCACCTACTAACAGCGGCAAAAAAAAACCCTTAAAGGTAAAGCAAAAAGTAGATGCAACAGTCCAAATCCAAAAACAATGGCAAGATAAACGTCTTCTTGGTCAAAATTCTGCCCGGAACAAACAAGCTGAGGTAGAAAAAACATCGTAACCATCAGTGCAGAGCTAAAAGCTGTAACAAAAGGTTTTTTTCTTGCTGTACAGGACCAATGCTTGCTAACTAGAAATTACCAAGAAGACACAAACTGAAAATCACACTGAAAAAAAATATTTATGTATGTATCTATAATTTGAACATTGAAATCAACACTCCGAGGCGACAGACTGTTTCGTGCTAAACGTAAACATCAGGCCTGATGATTGCGTTTAGCATGAAACAGTCTGTCTGAGAGTTTTCAATGTTCATTTTATATTTACATACACGCTATCTCTGATACTGAGTAATTTATCCCATAAATAAAGCATACTACCTTAGAAGCAATATTACTTCGTTATATATATATATATATATATATATATATATATATATATATATATATATATATATATATATATATATATATATATACACCATCACTTGACAAGACACTAGAAGTGTTGAAACAAAATAGCTACATAGTTATGTTATAATTTTTAAATAAATAAAAATAGTATTTTTTGGTTGGAATTTTATTCCATCTACACTAACCTTGTATATATATATATATATATATATATATATATATATATATATATATATATATATATATATATATATATATATATATACCAGGATTACTCAACAACTTTTACATTAATTTATATAAAAAATATTTTATATCTAAATTATTAATAACTCCGCCTCAATCTGTTCATGAAATCATCATTTAAACAATGAAATAGATTAAAATCTGAATTACACATTGTTCAGGCGGGTAGAAGATATACATAAACAATGGGTTGGGAATCGCCTTCATTTAAACAACAAAGATATTTCTAAACTTGTGATTAAATGTCGTTAGAAGGCAAGAATTTAGAAAGTGACACTTCTTTGAAATATGCTGAAATTGTATCCTGGGGGCTGTTGCGTTTGAAAAAAAACAAAACAAAAAAAAAAACAACACAATTTATTGTTAATTAATTAATTCAAAGTATATTGACGTCTTTATCGCTAAACACACATCTGCACACTAACATAAATAAGTGTGAATAGAGCAATAATTTCGTAGACTCGTGATGTCTTTGTGTATACCACAAATATTTATATTTCAACAAATGCACATTCCTCGTTAGTGCGATTAATTGAATGCTTTCCTGGTAATGACAATGATAATATTATTGTACAAAGAAAATTTAAAATGAAAACAAAAGATAATAACTGTACCATCATTTCCATGTATTCTCTTTGGTATATACTGGAAAATATGTTCTGTTTAATATTTATGAAATTTTCTCTGACATACTTGCTGTTATACGTACATTTTTCCTCTCACGACAAATTAATTATTAATCTCTTGATATTCTAGATATACGTAACACAGAAAAAAGAAAAACTGGCTTGCCATAGCGGTTCATGTTGGCACCTGCTATTATCATTATGTAGAGCACATCGAAGTGGTGTAATGGTTAGAAATCTAGTCGCTTTAGATCAATTACGACAGAGTCGTGAGTTTGATACTTCCTGGGTATATATTAGATGTAGCCCTGTGCTCAGATCAAGGATACGCTTACTAAATTGTTATCAATTGATCGCAGTTAGTCATTTCGACGTAGTGTAATGGTTAGTAAGCTAGTCGCTTTAGATCGATTACGACAGAGTCGTAAGTTCGATACTCCCTGGGCATACATTAGATCTGGCCCTGTGTTAAGATCTAAGATAAGCTTACTAAATTGTTATCAACTGATCACCGTTAGTCATTTCGACGTAGTGTAATGTTTAGCAAGCTAGTCGGCTTAGATCAATTACGACCAAGAAATGAATTCAACACTCATTATCTACTCCATAGTTTCGGCCCTGTGTCATATATAACCTACGCCTACTAAATCGCTATCAGATGGTCGCATTCATTTGGAAAATCTTAGTTGGTGTAATGTTAGAAAGAACGAGATCAATGACGACACTAAATTTGGTATATTTTGGTCGTAATTTTCACTCATACCTTGAAAACGGTATCACTCAGTATTACCTGACCTCGGCACAATGAAGCGAAACTTTGAGAGAATATTTTTCTATAACAGAATAGATGGTAGCAATAAAACTTTTTACTCATCAATTAAAAATATATTACGGTGTCTGGTCAGAAAGTACGGTGATAAAAGACCCTTGACTCCGATTAACCGGCGTGTCCATGCGTGCGTGGGTAAATTACCATAGCAGTAACATACATCTTTTTTTAATCATTTCACAATCAGCATGAAAATGTTTATAGAAAAGTCACAAGGAAGCTACTTTAGGGAAAGGGACTGAAGTCGAAATGCCAGGTCAAGACCAGTAACTTTGCAGATTCTTCTTTGGATTTTATCAAGGATCTCTAGATATATATTAGGGGCAACAGATCAGATGTGGCAACAATATTCTAAGCAAAGATACAGTGTCGACGTGTAGATATGTAAGATAGATTCTCGTGGCATGCAATTAATCAGTGAACGTTTCTCTTAAATCTGCGCTAAAAACTAAATTAATGTCATAAAATATTAACAGCATGCCTTATCGGATGATATTGGTTGGTACTAACTGAAGCCCTATCTAGGGGTTAGTTGATAGAGTTAATTACAATAGTGAAATGAAAAAAAAAAATCTTGTCTATTTAGAAATAAAATGGAAGTCGTGTCATGGCTTGAGTTATCTACCTTGTTCTCCATTGTTGATGTTTCTTTCGTTGGTTCTTTAGCACGCTCATTTCAGGCGCATTTTGCGGCTGAGGTAATCAAATCATCTGCTATAAATAGCCTGAGGCTGTGAAAGCTTCAAAGTTAGATCCCTGGGATTCGCAACTAATTGCATTAATTACATGTCGAAAAGTCACGAAATGTATGCAATGTTGAATCTTGCTTCATTTTTTATTCAATTTCTTCTTATGTTTACGAGTTATATTCTTTTCTCGAGCTAAACATATTTGTCTTTCAAGATAATTTCGTCGGTGACATTTTTTTTTTTTCACTTTTTATCTTTCCCCCCATCTGTATTTCACGTTGATTTTTTTCACATTGTCTTATTCTTCTTTTCGTTTCATTTTTTCCACTTCTTTTTTTTCATTTTTACATTATTGTATTTCTTCTTTTTTTTCTGGAAGAGCAATATTTATTACTTACTTATTTATCTTCCAATCTCCCTTGCCTCATTTGACATTATTCTTTTTTTTTTTAGACTTTCATGTATTTTATTCTTTACTTTCTACCGGAAGCATATACGCAATAACAGGAATTAAAGAAGTATAGAGACTACATTCCTGCTCATCGGTGCTTTCTCGCTGTGAGCATGCATTCCTGTGCGCAATAGATATAGACATTATTTACCTCGAGTTGTACACAAAGAGAAGGAAAAATTCTTCGTTTGAAGAGAAACTGCGATGTAGTTACAAACTATGTATTATTCTTTACATTGAGAAACTCACGTACAACACCGAGAATGAGGAAATAAATTTTAAGAAAAAAAGCCAAAGAAAATTTGATACAAAACGCAGGAATATTTCTGTTTTAAAGCACAATATGTCACATCCACACGAAGTTTGCAAATGAAATTCATGCGAACAGAAACATGGGAAGACGTACGGATATATGTGTAAATATGACGCGTATGGGAATTCATTATATATATATATATATATATATATATATATATATATATATATATATATATATATATATATGTATGTATGTAAAATGAAAACAGGACTTCCATAGGGTAGGCTAGAACTTCAGAGGCAATTTATGAAATCAAGGTCCGGAGTGAAAGATTATTTTGTAGCTTCTTCGAGAGATGGTTCAAGTCACTCTTAACGAAGAATGTTATGTAGATCTTATGACCGTAAACAATCTTCGTCTATTTACATCCACTCAGCTAGAATAATTAAACAGTATGAAAGTCATGAATTAAATGAGTCTCACCAACAGCGCTAAACAAAAGAAAGCTGTCTAGGTCAACTTCCCTCATTATACACTTCTCTTAAATTAAATGTCAGTGACCTATATATATATATATATATATATATATATATATATATATATATATATATATATATATATATATATATAAATAAAAATGGACACAGTCCGACAATTATTTTAAGACATTTTTACGTTTAAGCATTCTTTTTTATAGATAAAATATTTAAGTAAATGCTCTGTTTTTATAATAAACAGTATTAAACAACATGTCCGAGAAATTTTCATAGAAAATTTTCGTCCTCCGACAGGAAACGAACCTGTATCATATACGGAACCGTCTATAGCCTGACGTGCCTTTACGTTTCGACCACAGAGGAGCGTTCGGTTAGCAAGGTCGATTTTTTTCGTTAAATTTGCATTTGTATACATAAGGATTCTTTCTAAAAGGGGTGCTTGGATTAGAATACGTTGTATTGAACTACAATTTTAAAATATTTTTAATTTTAATTACTTATAGACTATATTTCTTTTTAAAACAAATAAATGTAATAGAATTACTTAAATTATTTAATATTATTATTAAATATCAAATATGAATGTGTATATTTCTTTTATCAGCTTTTTTTACAAAACGTTATTTAAGGGAAATTTCCATTTTACTGTAGGTGTTTTATTCGTTTCTTTTAAGAAATATTTCGATAGGCACGTCTGATTGCGGTATCTATTTATCCTAAAAGAACGTTGATTATTTTCTTTTTATTGAAGTCATGCCTTGTGCATCCATTATAGACTTTTATGTTGTCTGGATTCTCAATTGATGAGATATTGCAGTTAAAAGAAACTAATAAGGCACCTAGAGTAAAATGGAAATTAATAAGAAAAGCTAGAATATGTAGGTCATTAAATGACCCATATTTTTTGAGCATACATGAGAAACTATATATTACTAGCTTTATAAAAAATAAAAAATTACTGAATCAAAGAAATGAAATAGCTATTGTTTGCCGACATTGTCAAAGATTTTCCTTAAATAATGTTTAAAAAAAGCTGATAAAAATATACATACATATTTGATATTTAATAATAGTTTTTAAATAATTTAAGTAATTCTATAACATTTATTTGTTTTAAAAAAGAAGTATAAATTATTATTAAAATGAAAAATAATATTTTAAAATTGTAGTTCAATACAACATTTTCTAATCCAAACTGTATGTGCTGATAAAATCTCAGTTTTTTTTGAAGTTTTTAATTTCTGTTTTTGAAACATGGTAAATTCCTGTGTAGCGATGGAACCATATTTTTAACATCAGTTAATTTATAATATTTATACTACATACATTTGGATTGAGCACTGTTTTGTTAAAAAAATAATAATAATTAATTGGATTATATATCTTACTTTCTTTTTATTATATATATATATATATATATATATATATATATATATATATATTTTTATATGCGCAGTGTAAAGCGCTCAATATCAGAGCTAAAATATTCAGGTGTATGGATATGAGTTTGTGACCCATGAGTTTGTCTGATGATCGCAAAAGCGTGAGACCAGGGCCACAAACTCTTATCCAACTGAATATATATATATATATATATATATATATATATATATATATATATATATATATGTGTGTGTGTGTGTGTGTGTGTGCGTATATGTGCGTGTGTATATATATATATATATATATTTATATATATATATATATATATATATATATATATATATATATATATATATATATATATAAATTGTATCGTTTATGTTTTTCTGTCTTCATATACACTTGATCTTTATTTTTTACTTCTCTGGGTTTTATTCATAATACACACTTTCTTCCTCATGAACCTTTTCACAGAAACAACCTATGTTGTGAAGATATCGACCCGTGTATTAGGCGAAATTTAATATTACAAAAACCGCTTTTCTTATCCTGTCACGCACGTCGAGAAAAATAAATTTTACGATAGCAAAACTCTATCTTCCGAATTGGTTATCGTTAAATAGATGTTCAGCGCATAAAAATGGCAATTTTCTTCAGCGTATCACCTGACATGCAGTTTATAATTTCTTCTCTAAACTTGCATTCTCTGTTTGATCAGCGCAGACAAAGTTTAAATATTCTAAACTAAAATCACGTTCAGGAACCGCAAATACCGCGATATTTAGCGTAAATACTTATGAGACCGGAAAAGGAAATGAAATTCCGATTCTTCTCTTAAGTAGACTGTCCCTTCAGGATATGTACGACCATCTGTTTCCACAACTTCCTATCCGTTTTAGCTCCGCGCTGTCGGCTGATGCTACAGAAAACTTCTTCACAGCAGAAGGATACTCTCAAGCCAATGAGGCTACTTTGTATAGCAACCCGTAATGCCTGGGGATGAGATCCTGGTTGTTCAGGGTTCTAAGACTCAGAGTGGGATGCTTCTGATTCCAAGCACATCACTTTGCTCCTTGCTTGGACTAGACAGCCGATTGGAGGGAGCCAATGCCGTCAATCGGCTGGTCAAATCAAGCCTTAGCGCTTATAACACTATCAATACATGGAGTACGTTATATCAAAATGCAACAGTACAAATATACACCAGGTTAAAATACCATCCAATTTATAGGTATTAGAAGGCGATGACTGATGGTCAGTCGGTTTGCAGAGATCTGACTTAGAAATAGCTGTGAGACTTTGTAGACTTAAGATTTACGAAGTGCAACAAATACAAGGTAACGAAAAAAGTTCTGGCCGTTTTTTGATTAGTCATTGGATGAAGTTGAAATATATACGAAATGCGTGTAGCAATTGTTTTCAAATTCAGACAGCCGGAAGTAGGAACATCAGACGTTATAAAAAAACACGCGTACTGTGCCCAGCCATCAGTTATAAGCCGGACAGCTGTGAGAAGAATGGAAGTGTCTAGAGATCTCGTTCGCGGCTGTTTGCTTTACGACTTCAAAGTGGGGTTAGCAGCAGCTGCATCAAGTCGCCGCATATGTCAAGCGTTTGGGGATAGTGCTATGGATGAACGTACTGCAAGGCGTTGGTTTCGAAAATTCAAGTCGGGAGATTTGTATCTCCATGATGAGCCTCGCAGTGGACGACCACAGGTCTTGAATGACGGAGTCCTGAAGGCGGCCATTGAAGAGGACAGTAGTCTAATGTGTGGTGAACTTGCAAGACAGTTCAACGTTTCCGATGAAACAGTTAGACTTCACCTGCATCGCCTAGGTAAGACGTACAAACTGAGCAAGTGGGTTCCGCAAACGCTGTTGGAGGTCCACAAGGGAAAACGAGTGGCAGCCTGCGTATGGCTGCTTTCTCGTCAACGTACCGCATTCTTATTCAATCGAGTGCTTACCAGTGATGAAAAGTGTGTTCTGTACGAAACTCCCAAGCGTTCCAGACATTGGTTGTCTCCTCTGGATGCTGTCCCTCACACCTAAAGACCACCTATGCACCCACGCAAGATTATGCTTTGTGTCTGGTGGACAGGTCGTCAAGTGGTTCATTATGAACTGCTACCAACGGGCCAAACGGTCATTGGAGACCTATACTCGCAGCAATTGAAACGTGTGCAACAGGCATTGCGCCAGAAGGAGCCAGTACTGGTGAATATCAAAAGTGTGCTTTTCCTCCGTGACAACGCCAGGCCGCATGTCGCGCGAGTGGTCAGGGATACCATACAGCAACTTGGGTGGGAGACTTTGTGCCATCCACCTTATTCACCTGACCTTGATTACCACCTCTTCTACTCCCTGGATAATCATCTTCGTAGGAAATCCTTCACCAATGAAGCAGACTTGCGCAAAGCCCTCACGGACTTCTTGGCAGAAGGTGCTGGATGCCGACAATGAAATTTTCCTCCAACAAATTATAAATAATCAAAATGAAAAACAACCCAATGATATCTTTGACTTTGATTCTGAAAATTTATTAAATATTGAATTTCCATGATTTCTTGTGTTCGCCTCCCTAGGAAACATTCCATTTTCCTGACTAAAAAGATTCTATCCAGAAAAATTAATCCCGAAACAGTTAAGAAATATAGAAATGGCAATTTGCAAGTAAAGTGTGAGATAGAAAACACGCCGAAAGATTAATCATGATGAAAACTTTCCGTAACATCCAAATTTTTGGTGACCCGTTTCTGAGTCAATATTAACTCCATAGTTCAATCCCTAATGCCAGGAGTGAGATGCTCCCTATATGTCGACGACTTTCTAAATGTAAAGTTGTCGACATATGCATACCATAGAAAGACAACTCTAATAATGCCTCAGCAAAATACACAAATTGGCCCCGGAAAATGATTTTACCTTTTCTAAAACGAAAACCTAATGCTTACATTCCTGCAAATTAAGGAAATTGAACATTTAAAATTAGATTGAGCAGAACTATCAGCAGTGGAACTACACAAACTCCTTGGCATCATATTTGATAATAAGAATTACCATTCATTCCCTATCTAAATTATTTAAAACTAAAATATAGTGCGTTCTGCGTGTGGTAACCCATACCGAATTGGAAGGAGATCGACAAACATTAAAATATACAGATCACTACCTCCCTGCAAACTGGATTGCGCTAATTTCATATATGGGGCGGCTAGAATATCATATCTAAAATACTCAACGCAGCCAGCCATCAAGAGCTCAGACTAGTACTTGGGTCTTTTGGGACATCCTGAGTGGAAAGCTTATACACGAAAGCTAATGAAACAACTCCACATTTAAGGCGCACTAAATTGTCACTACAGCACTATGTCAAAATAAAATGACGCCCAACTAGCCCAGTTTACAGCAGTACCTTTAAACTTAATTATTGTGATCTCTGCCAACAAAAAAAAAATACAATACAACCCTATGGATTCAGGATGCAATCCATTGCTGAAAAGTTAGGGATCTCAATTTCAAACATACAAGAAACGACTGTAGGCATTATTCTACAGTAGACTATCAAGTAAACCAAAGTCTTTTTCGAAAAACGCACCAACTCACATTACAGGACAAGTTTCAGGGCATATTGGAAAACCACCCTAAACATACACCAATCTATACGGACGGGTAAAAGTGTGAGAACAACGCAGGATGTGCAGCATTGAGTCAGGATATTACAGATAAAGTGCCCCCTCCCCAAAGTGGAGGACTATTTTCAATGCGGAGGCTTACGAAATAGAGCTAGATCTTAATAACATACATACATACATACATACATACATACATACATACATACATACATACATACATACGCACATTGTTTCATTTTTGAAAACATGGTTAGAACTGTGTAGCGAAAAAAACATATTTTAAATCAATTAATTTATAATATTAATGCTCTGTAAATTTACATTGAGCACTATTTTGTAAAAATGAAACTATCTATAAGAACACCGGATTATATATCTTACTGTTCTTTCTTTATATATATATATATATATATATATATATATATCAAATAACATATATATAAGATATATCAAATTATATATATAAAAAGACATATATATAACATATGAAATAACATCTATATAACATCTATCAAAACGACACACACACACATATATATATATATATAACATATATCAAATAACATATACATAACATATATAAAAAGACATATATATATATATAAAATATCAAATAACATATATATAACATATATAAAAAAGACATATCTATATATATATAACATATATCAGAAAGACATATATATATATAACATATATCAAATAACATATATATCAAAGATATAAAATATCCAACACCCCATTCATTATCAAACCATTATATAAAATGAGCACTACTTTCAAACATAAAAACATCAAATTATGTTGTATTCTTAAAAACATCGGAATAGAAGTTAACAATAAATCAGGCCTAGTAGACAAATCAGCTTTAAATACGGAAGTAGATTCAACTGCCAAAATCTCAAACACTGACTTTAAGGAGATCATTAAAAAAATACGTTAAAAGGGAACGGCAATAGTACTTGTGCGATAACCCACACAGTAAGCACTTCGAAATTCAGTCCAAACTAGGAGAAGGAAAGCCGGCTTTCAGAAAATCTCGAAAGGAAGAAGTAGTTGTGACCCAGTTACTTATTTGGCCACACGAGAATAAGCCACTCAAGATTGCTAAACAGCGAAGATCAAGCATTATTCCAAGCATGTCAAACGGCATACATATATTAATCGAGTGTTTAATCTTGCTCTCTCTAGACAAAAATTCTATAATATAAACAACATGTATGATAACTTCGAGAAAGCAAATGCGGATGACATAATATAATTTCCTAAAACAGCGGGCCAATAGCAAAAAAAAAAAAAAATAAACCAAATGTGAATGTCAATAAAATCAGTTTCTCTACAAACTTTATAGCTGAAAAACACATCAATGAAAAAACACTCTTTACAAAAATACGTCAATGAAACCTGATCTACAAACTGATTTCTTACAAAGAATACCTATTCTATTCATATAAATCTATTGTAAAAATATTGTCGGCATTAACCCATTGAGGGTACTATGCCGTAAAACAAACCAAACCAAACTTTTGTAGCTCTAAGTAATGTTCGTCTCTTTACGCTCCCTACATGTCTCTTTTCCCTGACCCACGTTATGTAGGTTACATGCTTTTTCACTCAATTATATTTGCATTCAGTATATTCTGTGAGCTTCATATACTCCAGGCCCTCTTTCTGCTTATGTGTCACAGAAATTTAATCTTTCTCTTTCTGATTCTAAGTATGTGTACTTTTCTTTCTCTTCTGTAAATTGTCCTTGTTTCTTACATGTTCCCGTCATAGAATGTTTTAGAATTTTTGTGTAGAAGGAAATATATTGCCTCATGTCTTTTCTTCATTTTTCAGAATATTGTCCGGCAGTCGCTTCTATATAGCATTTTCCCACAGTTTTCTTTGTTTTGTATAATTTTTTTCTATATACTAATTATTTTAGTTTTTAGTCGGTATCTTTTGATATTACAATACGTCTTCCGATTTTAGTATCATATTTTCGTCATGGCAGTGAATATATATTTGACGAATGATATTTTGGGATTCAATACAGAAAAAAATAAAATGATTCTCTAATCACGCTTTAGGACCAATTTATTGGATATAGGCAACAATTCTTGAGTGACTAAAGAAAAATATTAGAAGCGAAGGAGCCATAGAGAAATTACATGTAATACGACAAGACATCTCTTTTCCTATCAAACAGTCTTTAAATTGACAAATTGTCATCAAGTTCAAGAAACATTCAGGAATCAATGATAACAGAACAAAATGGCAACGCCAATTGCTACGAGATAGTGAACTCTGTGACAGAAGCTTTCATAAGATAATCATAAAAAAGAAACGAAACTGAAAGCCAACACGACATTTTTGGCAGAATGTAACCAAGACAAAATGACTGTGGAAAAGAATCAAAGATGCAGACGAATACGTATATATTTTTGACATTTTAATATTTGTCTCATTACTATTACTTTCGGGTTATTATCCTCATCTTCGTTGTTTTTACCTTCGGTCATCATCAGATGTATATCGATGTATATAGATATGGGAAACCTACAGGAAATTCTGAACTGAACTGAAGGATATACTCTTCTCATTCTAGTCCTGGGCATGGTGATAAACTACAGCCGGAGGTGAGGCTTCTGTTCGGGAGATTAGAGGTTTTGTAGAGCATGGATCCACATCTTAAATGCTGTTGTTTGCAGCCCCTTTCTGACCCCGGGTGTTAGCACCTGTTAAGGGGTCCCAGCTATGAGCAAATAGCAAAACCTCAAGCAAAAACAAAACCTTATGAAAATATAAAAACACATTCTTATAGTAAAAATTTTAGCAATAAATGTTTATATGAAAAATACCAACAAAACATATTTATAGTAAAATTGCCAAAAATACATCACTCAACATGAAAGGAAATTTTCTTGATATTAATCCATATTATTCCTACAAATAAATCAATATCTAACAAAGTGACAACATAAAACACACATATCACCGCCTCTAGTAATTATGTTCACACAAACATGAATATAAACAAAAGTTGAGTATCATCTACCATGTATTCAATTGTGAAAACAGAATAATATGTCATATTGTTATTACTTCAGACTTTCCATTACATTTTGGCATTAATTGACGATAGATGTGTTGAAATGCTGTTAAAGAAAGAAATCAAATCAAATTTCTCTTAGTTTCATTGTCTATGTCTAGGAATATCTCATCTAATTCTTATTTTTAGTTATTTCTATCCCTGTTTTCCCAAACAGTAAACTGGTGGATTACAGATTTGGTATATGAATTGGGTGACAAAGTAATCCTGAGTTCTATCTCTAGGCCAGGTAATATGTAGTTGGACTCAGTAGAAACAGGGTGAGCAATAAGCAAACTACGAACGAGACAAGATATCCCTGGGCATAAGCATTTACCAATATTTACCAGTTGTGTCGAAAATGAATAATTACAGCAGGCTCTTGAAAACAGTAATAGTCGCCAACGGCTGCCATATGCAATCCGCTATCAGATTTAAATCGTACTGTGTACAAGTTTTCTACTCCGGAGGCCTACAAGCGAAATCAGCAACTGTCCATTTTTGTTATCGTCTGCCAAACCAAAACAAAGGCTTGTTTCAACTCCGGCGGCGGTCGGACGCCGCCGGAACGCACCGGACGCAGCCGAATGCTTCTTGGCTTTATCCGTCGCCCGTCGCACACGCAAAGTTATTCTTCCTTTTTACACTATTATATGCTAACTTATTTACACATCTAGAACGAATAACCGAGATTTATTTATTTATTTACGTACTTAAAGACTGAACAACTCCTATACAATAGAATGCTCTACACTAACGAAGATATTGGCCATCCGTGTCTGCCAAGGAGCTGTTGGGGTAGGGTCGTGAGTCTACGGAAATTGTCTTATAACATTCCAAAAATCGGATTAACTCACTTGCAGAGTGGGTATCGAAAACTCTCAGCTTTAATCTCATTCTAAATTGTGACTATGTGATCGAGCGTCATCAGAAATATCTTAGAAGTGCTTATTGTATGGGACGATAACATTTCTTCAGTTTCACATGAAAATAAAAATTAATAAGGAAAGATATTCTTTTTTTAAGAAACTCAAATTTAATAAACGTTCGGAGGTAGGTATGACCCCCCCCCATTGAGTAACAAACATTTTTCTCGTAATATTTACCAATATTTTCAGGAGATTTATCCGATTTAATGAGGATTTCATTTAAAAGCAATAAAAAACGCATTTGTAAAAGAAAATTGATTTAAACATCTATATTTCTAAATTATTGTCATTAAACAACAAAAGACTGATTCATTGGAAATATGGAAAATATGTTACATGCTAATTGGAACGCATATATAACAGGATAATAATGTTTATTTTATGCCATATTTCTTTATTCTTCACTCATTCTTTCAATAACTGCCTACATATACAGTGATGTTTAAAAGTAAGTGAACACCTAAGATAATATTCAAAATAATTGTCTCTTTTTTCCAGATCATCAACAAATCTTAATTAAACTATATAATTACTAACAAAATCGTTTATTAAATGAATTACAACTAATTTCAAAGATTTTTATCATGCTAGAATAAAAATATTAATTAAAAATTAAGATGTGCAAAAGTAAGTGAACATTTACATTTATATTTTGTTTTTGTTTTCCAAGGATGCCAGTAAAAATAATTTTTGTGCATGTGTAAAAATGAAAATGAAACGTATTCATGTTTTTGATAAGCAGCATTGTGCATGCAAAAGTGTGCAGTCAAAGACTACATTTAAATATCTATATGTATATGTACATATTTGTATATATATATATCTATCTCTCTCTCTCTCTCTCTCTATATATATATATATATATATATATATATATATATATATATTATATATATATATATATATATATATATATATATATATATATATTCTCCTGAAATTTTTTCGGTTGAGCACTCTCAGGAGGAAGTGTAGGTTTTGTAAACAGTGACTATTACGGCTAATAATGCAAGTCACTTCAGTAAATCGAATTCTCTCACTGTCTGTTAATCTAAGAATAAATACGCTTAAATTCACCTTCATCCCTGCCGTTCGTCAATAGCTTTGTGGTAGAATCCTCAGATAACGCGAATTCAGCTGGGTTTCGATTTTAGCAAGAAAAGGGAACCGGACGTCTGTACACACTGTTATACAGTCAAACAGTCTGTATATATATATATATATATATATATATATATATATATATATATATATATATATATATGCACGCACATATAAATATAGAACAATTGCGGGAGTGTTGCCAAGGCGAATGGTCAAAAAACTGCACTCAGTACTGGCAGAGACTTCTTAAAAATTATCGAAAAAGATTAGTTGACATTGTAGCCTCAAATAGAGCAATCACCAAATATTGAATTTAAAGGTTCAATTAATATTGTACACCTTAATTGTTAACAGTGAATTAATATTTCTTTATTCAAGCTTGATTAAATGTTTTGTAAGTGGTTGTAATTGTAGTTTTTACTTAATGAATATATAGTTTAATTAAGATTTGTTCATCATCAAAACAAAATAGTCTTTTAAAATATTATCTTTAGGTTTCTTAATTTTGCATAACACTATATATATATATATATATATATATATATATATATATATATATGTGTGTGTGTGTTTCATTGAACATGACAGTTTAATATATATATACATATATATATATATATATATATATATATATATATATATATATATATATATATAATATATATATATAGATTTCAACTCTTAGAGGCGACAGTCTGTTTCATGCTATATGCAATCGCCAGGCCTGACGATTGCATATAGCATGAAACAAGATTCGCCTCTGACTTCTATGTTCACCTTTATATTTACACACGCTCTATCTCTGATATCGAGCACTTTATCCCATAAAATATAGCACACCTTAAGACTATTTTTCTATATATATATATATATATATATATATATATATATATATATATATATATATGGTGCTTTACTGAGTCAATGAATTAAAATGGCTTCAAACTAACGAATACTTTCGGACTCAAAGGAGACAATATTTTGTCAGACCCAATAAACTAGATGTAAATGACAATACTAACTCTTTCCTGATAATCGAAACATCAAAATTTACCAATTAACTGGCAAATTCTCATTTAAACGCCCCGACCGAAACAGCGGAAATTGGTAGCACAGGTAAATTAGAGGGAAAAATAAACTATATAATTGTATTCCAGATATTCATTTTTCATACAATTTTAACTTATTGACCATGCAGTTTTTATAATGATGTTGGTTATTAATTATCTACCATGATTCAATCTGTTTGGTATTTTCTGATATATTTTCATCTGTGGGTGCCAACAAGTTTATTCTCAGTGATACGTTTAGCGTGAAAACAATGTTAAGATTGCAGTTGAAACTATAAATCAATATATTTTTTATTATCTAAGTTGTTTATTATACAGTTTGAGTTGATATCAGTTTTTGTCAGTGGCTTCTGATAGTCAACGGATTAAACTAAAGCTTTAGATGGAGATTCATATCATTATATGGAAAAACTTGGAGATGAAGGATAATTCCATATAAAAAAGTTTCAAGAAAGAAATACTTTTTAACCAGCAGTGGCACTAACACTTTGGTCAATGAATAACTAATGTTTCCTGTATGGAAACGGCTAATTTCATCCTTACTATTATGATAACTCTGAAATAGTTGCAAATGATGTTTTACATGACTACTTTAAGGCATGCAATTATTATTATTATTTGCGTTTATTATATTGCGGTTATGGGCACGAACTTTTGCAATGATATAATACTTTGTTCAATTTGAAATATGCTGGTTGTTTGATGATGTTTAGTGGCATATGAACATGGACGGGTCATTTGAACACAATTTTATGACTTCAATTAAATACATTTTGCATGGCTTCAACTAGAGATAAAATATACTGTTGCACATATTGCATAAATAGGTACTGCTGGTAATTTTACTATAAATAGGTATAATATGTCTATATTTCTGAGATGAGGTATTATGCACATTATTTACATTATATGGATTGTTGTCCTCATCTTCACTGTCTCGGATTTATCACAGCGTTTCGGTCGATAGACGCTCCGGCCTTCTTCAGATGTTTGGAATGTTGAACTGAACCCTTTATTCAAGGACACATGGCACAGTGGATAAAGGCGTTGGTTACATCCAGTGACAGGATCCAAATGATTTGTCAGTTCAATACCTGGTTATGGCAATGGAGAACTTGGAGAGGGTAATTAACAAAAAATAACTGATAACTGATATCCATTAGACATGGCAAGTGGAACTAGAAGAGTCTTCCCCAGTAAGCGAAATAAAGGGTTCAGTTCGACATTCCAACAATCTGAAGAAGACCGGAGCGTACATCAGCCGTAACGTTGTGATAAATATGGCAACAATAGTCCGAATAATGGAAATAGTGTACATAGGTATTGTTGGTAATTTTACTATAGATAACTATTTTTATACTTTCATAGTGTTATATTTATTTATTTATTTATTCTTTTTGATTGGGTGATTCAATATTTGATCATATCTGGGGCCTGAAGAGGTGCTGCAACTCCGGTCCAGACTAGACCTAGTAACAACAGCAGTTAAGAGGTGGTTCCACTGTCCTGAAAACCTCTAATATTACAATCCGAGCCCTTGCTACCGGAAGCAGTTTATCGTCATGCCAAGGGAGGCAATTTGGAATAACGTAAATAATCAAGAGGCCAAATCTTTAATATTTGAATTGTATGATCACCGTACAAGCACTTTCATCTTTGAAGATGAAATTCTGTCTCAGGGAGACGTCCTCACTAAGTCCTACATCGCCCATGTAGGAAGGGGTAGGATTAATCAGGTGTGCTTCAGGCATAAGCAAAATAAAAACAAAAACGAGTGGGACTTTCTCTTAAATTTGGCCCTGTGTGACACTCTGTTCGAATTGAATCACGAATAAATCCGGCATCTCTTCTGTATTATGATGAATGTGTTAATATATATATATATATATATATATATATATATATATGGATGGATATATATATATATATATATATATATATATATATATATATATATATATATATATATATATATATATATATATGATGAATGTTATATATATATATATATAGAGAGAGAGAGAGAGAGACAGAGAGAGAGAGAGATAGATAATATTAGTGGTAAATATACACAACACATGCAAAATATATATACATACATGCATAGACATACATATATATTTAGTCGAAAAAAATTCCAAGAGGATAGAATCCAGGTAGAACTCAATGTCCAGGACAGAGTAAGGATATAATAAAAAGGCTTAAACACTAATATTCCATGGTCATAATTTATTCATCAGACCTAAAAATTCAAAAAGAAAACAAAAATATATATATATATAACAGTTCAAAAGTTTTTGAATTTATTAAGTTAACGTAGAAAGTAGTTTCTAGACAAGCGAAAAGTATTATTCATACTTAAAGAAAGTGAGATATGAAGTTTTTATTAGAAATTTTATTATAACAAAAAGAAAATAAAAATTATGATTACATTTTGCACTCGTCACAATATCCTCCTTTAGACTTGATTACTGCAGCACACATTTTTGATAATTGATTGCATTGTTTTCCTAATGATTCGAAGAGCATTTTTTTTCACTTTTTCTCAAGTTTATCCCATGCTAATTCTGAGATGCCTTGAAATATTTGAAAAGTAGTGTTTATATATATATATATATATATAAATATATAAATATTTTCATTTATAATTCCTATATATTATAAGCACAGAGGCAAGATATTACCTTTTTGAAGAATTATTATTGAGTGGAAAAATCTGTCTAAATATTTTAAATCAGGTTAAAACATCGACTGCAAATACCAACATAGGAAATACGATTTTGTTTTCCACACTGTCTCATATATATATATATATATATATATATATATATATATATATATATATATATATATATGTGTGTGCGTGTGTGTGTGCGCGCATGTGTGTGTGTGCGCGCGCGTGTGTGTGTGTGTGTGTGTGTGCCCGCGTCTGTGCGCGTATATAATGTAATAAAATATATCACAAATATGTAATATTCTGATATCAACTATGAGCATGGAACCATCGTGCTGACTATATTTAGAAAATAAATAAAAGATACATTCCCATCAATATATACATATATATATATATGCACATATCTAAAAATCTACATATTCAGTTAAACAAAAACTTTTGTAATGGCTGATAAAATAGTCGAAAGCGGTCAGATATATAGAAAACAGTTTTCTTTACGATCTTTATGTCCAGAAAAGTAAATACTTTTACGAATGCAATATAAATTGAATAAAAAACTTAATCACAGTACCTTTGCAGTCATCTTTAATGAAACTTGGATAAAAGAAGCATTTCTGCCCGTATACTCAATTATATATATATATATATATATATATATATATATATATATATATATATATATATATATATATATACGTTTGTGTTTTGTGTGTCTGTGTGTGTATTTGGCTTTTGTGAATATACAATTCTGAAATTGATTCGATGGCAGTATCATATGTCTAGTAATCATTTTATTTATCCAGCGTATATGAAAATATATTGGTAAGAATATGTAAATATTTGTGGGAAGAGGCATTTATTACGCATGCATATTGTTTGATATTGAAAAGCGTTATGACACACATTTCTTTCTTCTACTTTTTCTACCCAATCACATTTCACTGTCGTTTTATCTTTCTTTCCTTCCTTCCTTCATGCTTTTGCTCTCTCTTTCTCACACATCCTTTTCCATTTTGTTTATTACAATCTCTCTCTCTCTCTCTATCTTTTTCACTCTTCCCTCTTTAATCCTTTTCTTTAGCGGGGCAAACTTTTTTTTTCTTTTTAATCTCTCTGTATCTCACTCTATCCGGGGAGAAAAAAAAATCCATCATTTCATGGCATTGAACTGATGATGCAGGTGTTGCACTCAAAGATTTTTGCATCGATAGACTATCAAGCAAAAATTGAAATTCCAATTCTAAAGATGCAATCGAAAAGGCAATATTTGTTAATCTGAGAAAAAAAAATCCTTTTTACCATACTTTTCCCAGTGAGAACTTCGGATACATCTTCATATTTCTTTTTTTGTTGTTGTTGTTGTTGTTGTTGTTGTTGTTGTTCTTCTTCTTCTTCTTCTTCTTCTTCTTCTTCTTCTTCTTCTTCTTCTTCATTCAGACTATTTTAGAATTTCTTTTTCTTCGATTCTGAATAATATTTTACCTCATTTTCTCAATCACTCTTCATGTTGCTTTTTTTCTCTCTCTATTTCCCGCACCTAATCACATCCTTCTCACTTAAACACAACTTATCAATAATTGTTAACAGTATTCACTTTTTTGTTAAATAACTTTAACACTTTCTTCCATTCAACTTCACAGCCGATGAATTGATGCATCGTACGGAAATAAATACCTGATTTTTTATTCTTGTAATTATTTCTTTTATTCTTCCATCTCGTTCAGGTTTTGCGGACAATTTTATAACCTAAAAAAAACCCCGTTGATATTGATTACAAACTTGCAGTTTAATGAGATATTTTTTTATCAAACCACATTTTTTTTTGTATTATGCATCTAACATAATTTCACTTTATCTTTTCGTATATTTAACACACTTTATCAAGCTCATACTTTAAAACGAAGAATGTTTACTGGCCGACATTGTTTGCCGTGAATGAACTGAATACCTATAATCAGTCTCAACCTAGAATTGAAAAGATTGATCGGTTCGCAACTGTGAGTTAAACAGGCTGTTAAGATACTACTACTACTACTAATGCTACTGCTAATAATAATATTAATTTGGAATTCTGCTATAAAAAAAAGAATGGTTCTTCGATATTATTCAATCATTTTACTTTAGTATGCCCTATCGGCTATGTACGAAAAAACTAATACTGGCCTTGCTTTTTCTTTTTCATATGGATGAAAGAATTCTTTTTGATATGCAATAAATAATTTATCAGGAAGTGATAACGGAAATTGACGAAATTGGAAATAAAATCTGAATTAAATTTTACATATATTACTTTTACGTATAGATTATTTTCTTTTATATATATATATATATATATATATATGAGAAAACGATATATATTTTATTATATCAAGAACCGTATTGGGGAAATTGTATTACAAAGTATAAAAAAGTTTACTTGAGACACATTTTGTCTTTCAAGACCTCATCGGACTAAATTTGCTATGTTGGTAGGACTACACATACGCACGGCAGAGGGGTGCTTGAAATTGATAGAATTTTTCATCTAGCCGAATTCATTTAGAATTCTTTTGTAACCAGACACACACACACACACACACACACACACACACACACACACATATATATATATATATTTATAATTTTTTTTTTAAATTGATTCCATCGCTACATAAGAGTTCTCGTGTTTCAAAAACAAGAGCCGAAAAACTAAATATAATTATTAAAATTAAATTGAATTAAAATATCAAGCCCTGTTTCATCCTCATGCAAAAATTTAGGAATAACCAATCTTTATAAGCATGTTCATTCGCAAAATTAATTATTATGGAAACGGCTAGAGAGACCATCTTGATAAGGGCCATAAGAGTTAATTTGTATCCACATTTCAGTCACCTTCGGAAAGAGTTCAGGCCGTGGTAGGGCCGGGGTGTCCATTTCAAAGCGACTGATGACATTCATGTCACAGCGAAAGATAGCTGTTGACACCATAATACGTCGTGAAGTGTCTAAAGAATTTTATTTATTTATTTTTTTCCTAAAGGGCTGTTTCGTACATAAACGCGTCACACTGAACTACAATTTGTTTTTTGACGACTTCATACAGGGTTTAATTTAATCTTATTTATGCTAATTATTTAATGCGTAAATTTGTTGATGTCGGCAGAAAACCGTTAACTCATGTCTGTGATTTAATAAATTTTCATTATTTAGAAACTCAATTTATTAAACCATAAACATGAGTTAACCTTTTTATGTCGACATCAACAAATATTCGCATTAAATAATTAGCATAAAAAATTAAATTTCATAGTCTAATAAAATGTTTAAAAGCTTAACCCAATCACAAGATAGAAAAACCCCTTTATGAAGTCGTCAAAAAAAAAAAAAAGAAGTTTTCCGACATATCCATCATAGTTGTATATGTACGAACAGCACAAAGTACAAAAGAAAATAATAGGTTTACTGTAGCGTTGACAACGGCAATACTCAAGGCAAATCGTAAGAAATTGCAATCGTCACGGGTAATTTGAATTCTCAGGTAGGTCAGAAGAAAGATGGTGAAATAGTTGGCAAATTCGAAATAGGAACTAGTAATGAACGCGGTGAAAATGCGCCCAATGTTTCACGAGGAATTATCAGGTAGCAGCCAACACCTGGATTTAAGAAAACTCATGATGAATATATATATATATATATATATATATATATATATATATGTGTGTGTGTGTGTGTATTGAGTTGGTGTATAATTATCAGGCGTTTTTAAACAATATTTATTATGAAACAAAAAAGAATAACAATTCAACAATTACACTGTTAAATGGTTATTCTGGAGCGTATAATTAGCGACACATTTTCGTAATCTGAAAATGAAAAAATATTTTTATTTAAAAAAAGTAAACCAAACATTAATTTTATTAACAAATAACTCGCCTACAAAAACGCCTGATGATTATACACCAACCCGCTAGCTATCAATGAGATTCAGGAATGCAGTTTTACACCGCAAACGGTGCCGAATATGGGAGTGAATATCTTTCAGCGATACGTAATCTTAAATGTGAAACTAAGCAAAAAAAAAAGGAATGGATGACATGAAATTCTCGACATTATGAAAAGGAGACAAAATCTATGCCACGGTATAGAAAGATAGGACACTGCACAAATAAATTAGGAACAAATTCAGGCAGGCTATAGACGAATGGCTCAACGGAAGGTAGGTCGAAATAGATAGAATCAGTATAAGAGATAAAGCAGATATGCCTAAAAGATTAGAGAAGAGAAATACTCATCAATATCATTCATAAAATCCAAGGAAGGGTCACTGATATAAGAAAAAGAAATAAAAATACTTCCGAGATGGAATAAAGACATTGGCCAAATCTTCCACGACGAAAGAAGATATACACCCAAATATTAGAGAGCTAGACATTAAAATATGATGTTGGTGAGCGGTGTTCAAATTAAAGGGTAGTCTGTTTTATTAATTGTGCTGAAATATTTTTGGGAAAAACTTTACTCATTTCATGGGTTAAACTTCTGTGTAGAGTTGCAGCAAGTCTAAAAGACAAGCAACAGGAAAAACACATTACTCTCTTTTCCAAGCATCATGACTTTTAACAGTTAATAAAAAAAAAGGATTTTTGGTGAGCACTGCGCCTACGTCTTGAAAAGATATTCTTAAAAAGACTAAATTAATTTTAATGCATATGATCCGATATTAAATAAATAAAATATATTAACTGACCTATCGTAAACAAGACGAGTGGGCTGATGTGATTATTCCTTTTCGATAGGTTATGTGTACCATGTTCTACGGAGATCGACCTTTTAATATTCAGCTTACTTTAAAGCTTCCTTCTTCTTGAATAGGCATAATTAACCGTTTTCAAAGTTCTTGTTTGTTTCTTTTACCTATTTTATTGCTATACCCTTATCGCCTCGGTTCACCCCACTCAGATCTATTTGAGGTTTTAATAATTATTTTTATCTGTTACTTCTTCTTTACATACCTTTCTGCAATTCCCTCTTTCATGATTTTCTGCTTACATTTACTGTTTCATAAATTTTGTTTCTAATCCAATTTTCCTCGCCATGATTACGGTTCTTTTTGTTTTACAGTAGTTCTTTTTGGTTAGTATTTTCATTTAATTTAATTAAAATCAAATTCCTATTCGTTTTCTTTATCTTTGCAATGCCGGCATTATTATAACTTTGTTCTATTTACCACGTAACTTTTTAATGACATGATATGCCTCTCAAAATTCCTTTCCTTTGTCTTTTCTCCTATTTGTTCCTAGTCATATTTCAACGCAGATTTTGATTGATTGCTTATAAAGGAGGAAACCAAAACCTGCCAATATAATTTCTTCATCCTGAAAAGCAACAAACGCTGAAAAAAGTATATATTTATCAATCGATTCATTTTCGAACTTCTTCTCCCATATAAAAAGTAATCTTGAATGCATCAAGAATGAATTTGTGAGGCCGAATGATCAGAGTACTAGATTTCTGGTCACGAGACATAGACGCTGAGTCAAAGAGATGTGTTCTTGGGTATTACCAGGGTACCATTATGGTACTGTTAAAAAGTGTCGGAATTCAATAACGTACAATGGCCCAAGCGTCGTGAGCGAAATTAGATTGACAAAGTAGTTTGGAACTTGTCGACAGTTGTCCTTCAAATGGTGGAAAGACGGATTACTAAATAGGGCTTCAGTGCTTCAGTCTTGTGGTAGTATCGAGTTATAGACCCCCCCCACCATCAACCTGATGTCAAATCCCATCATGATTAAAATGCTTAGAAAAATAAGTCACTTGCGATCGATAACTGGCTACAAGAGGATATAATGTAACTTTGATATAATATATTATTATCACACACACACACGCACATATATACATGCATATGTATGTATGTATCAAAAAAGAAAAAAATATCACATCATCGAAGAACTCGGTAATAAATTTATTTCGACAACTATCAGAGCGAAATTACCAAATGGTTTAAATTTATCCAGACAATTTAAAATTATAAGAGAAAAGGAAGGAAATGTCTAAATTACTAGTCCTAGATAAATTTTCCTGTGGCTTTGCATTTTTGAAGAGAGAAGATTGAATTACCAATTACGGATTTGATATTATCTCTCTCTCTCTCTCTCTCTTTATCTATCTATCTATCTATCTATCTCTCTCTCTCTCTCTCTATATATATATATATATATATATATATATATATATATATATATATAAAAGTAGTGGCCAGTAATTGCCTTTATGTTTATTGAATTAATATTCAAATGCTCTGTCATTTTTATGGCATAGACCACTTTTATACCAGAAGACTAATTTTGGACATACTCTATCATAGCTGCTTATTCAAACCTTGGAATCGTCTCTCTCTTTCTCCCTCTACACACACACACACACATATTATATATCTATCTATCTATCTATCTCTCTCTCTCTCTATATATATATATATATATATATATATATATATAGATAGATAGATAGATAGATAGATAGATAGATAGATAAAACTAGTGAGCCAGACAAACCTACCTAGGTTTCACCTAAACGGATCGTCAAGGAAAGCCGGCTTTCGACTGACTTTCATGTTTCTAGCTCTTTCTTTTTTTTAAACCTTTTTTCCTTCGAGATTGATTTGATTATTGGTAAATCAAAAATTCGAGGGTTTTTCGAAACGAGTATAGTTATCTAAATTTGTATTTATATAGATAGATAGATAGATAGATAGATAGATAGATAGATAGATAGATAGATAGATACACGATATATGAACCAAAAGGAAAGAACATGTATAGATTGTAGACATTTCACCACTCCTGAGACGTGACTTTGTAACTTTGCATGGGCGCTTATAATGTCTATGGTTATATCTATGTTGAAAATGAGTAACGCACAAGGACATGCTGTATGTATTATTCGCATGACTGGCAAGAGAACGAGCTGGAAAAGGGGATGCCTGACGCTGCTTTCCTTAAATATCCATTAGGGTTCTCTATCAAAAAAAGGGAAATCTATTATTTTATCATATACGCTGTGATATACCAGATTTTGTCCACTTTCCATTTCAACATAGTTTCATTAGTTTTATCCACTTTTGCATAGTTATTATGGACATAATCTCATTCCAGATTCTTCTTTATGCTATCCAGAATTGTCATGAGAGAACAGGTATCATGACATTTTATATTGGCAGTAAAAAAAATGCATTGTATGTTGGCAGTAAAACCAAAAAAATTCAGTCCTGTATTTCACTATTATTTTGTTTATGCTGTTTGGTACTGTTTTCTTTAACAAACGAGTGAAACCCTATTTATATCTTTATCTTATTTTGGCAGCACTATATATTATATGTTTCGGCATTTTCTTTTTTCTCTCCATGTATCGATCTCCAAAAATTGCTTATTGGGCAAATTTCATATGGACCTTTTCAGGGACATTTCATAATTCGATAAATGGAATTTTCCAAATAATTACCATTCAAGAAGGTTTAGTAAAAGGAAGTATAATTCGTGTTATCATTAAAAGCATACATGCGGACATACACACACCCACTCTTTCTATTTATCTCTCTCTTTCTTTCTCTCTTGCTTACACACACATACACACATACAGACACACACAGACACACACAGACACGCACACACACAGAGACTAGAATATCATGTATATTGAAACGCATACATGCGGACATATACACACTCTCTCTTTCTATTTATCTCTCTCTTTCTTTCTCTCTTGCTTACACATACACACACACAGACTAGAATATCATGTATATTAAAACGTATACATGCGGACATATACACACCCACTCTTTCTATTTATCTCTCTCTTTTTTTCTCTCTTGCTTACACACACACACGCGCGCACACACACATACACATACACACACACAGACTAGAATATCATGTATATTAAAACGCATACATGCGGACATATACACACCCAGTCTTTCTATTTCCCTCTCTCTTTCTTTCTCTTGCTTGCACACACACAAAGTCTAGTATATCATATATATTAAAATTGATCAAAAAAAGATAAATTGAAGGAGGTTTGCTCGAGATAAGAAGATGAGACACAAAAGAGGTCAACACTGAGTAGAAAAAAAGATCAAAATATGAGATCCTCATTAAACGATTTAAATTGAAGAAAGGATTAAAAACAACAAAAATTGATGAAATGGAATCAATAAAATATTGCTTTATTGATGCCCAAATGTAGAGAAACCTCCAACAAACTGGTGCAAAAATGAACAACATTGCAACGAATGACACCGTCGAGTTTGGCATGCAGCGATCCAGGAAGTGTCATTGTCCTGCAGGGCGCTATCAATGGTCAGTGACTATATCCAAATGTGAGAATGAATAGATGGAGTAAAATTTCACTGTTCGTAGCATTTACTTTTTAAAAAAGAGCCCAATAGAAAGTAGAGCAACATATTTGTTGAAAGTTAGAAAAGGTTGCTGAATGAGGAATGACCAAAACGGAGGTTGGTAATGATATCGTAATCTTTTAGCATCAACAAAATACACTACTCGCCAGCGTCATGAAGTAGGTAAACCACTGCTAGTGATGGACTTAGCATATTACCCCCACCACTTACAATAGTGTACAATGTATTTATGAGGATTGTGACATACCCATTATTTTCGGAGGTACAGTAAATAACAATATTATTATTATTTTTATTATAATATTATAAGAGGTAATAATAAAAACATGTTGAAATCGCTGCATAAAAGCTTTCATGTTTCAATACTTTGATTGTACTTCTTCGCCTGAAGAAGTTTTTGTATAACGATTTCAATGGAATTTTATTATATCTTATAATAATAATAATAATAATAATAACCTAACCTCTCTCTCTCTATATATATATATATATATATATATATATATATATATATATATATATATATATATATATATATATATATATATATATATATATATATATATATATATATATATATATATATATATATATATATATATATATATATATAGTCATAAGTCTAGCATCATAGGAATTAATGGATAGGTTGAAGGGGTCATGTTGAGTGACCACTGAGGTCACACTTAGATTTTTTTCTGTGGGGCCATTTGACCACAGCTGTTTATCAGACGTACTAAAGAAATATTGAGGAACTTAGAGAAAGACTTAGATATGAACGCAGTAAAATGGCAGAAGCAAAGCTCTGATCTGTTAATCCATCATGCAGGCGCATTCATTGAAATGTGTTTTGAAAAAGAAGGAGAGCATTTCGAGCAGCACATATAAAAATTAAATAACTAGTAAATAAAATTTCCATGTGTAATTGAACTTTTACTAAATTGTCCCTACAGTAAGCGACTTCTGCCTCACTTTGTATAATAATTCTCTTTTGTACATACTTCGATATATGATCCCCTATAAAGAAAGATACCATGTTTAATGTTGGTTGCGTCAATTGTTTTGCAACAACCTCCAGAAGTTTGGTACTTTATTAGCATTGGGCCCTATATACGATTTTGGTGATATCTACTAAACTTCGTCTCGTGTTACTATTATTTTTTATTTGTTACATGCTAATCAATATATATATATATATATATGGATGAATGGTAAACTTATAGATATGTAAGATAGATTTTGGATAGAAAAAATTTCTAGCATGACACAGTCAAGCAACTTTCTAAACTGCAAATCTAGCAATGGATTCCATATAGACTTTCCACTTCATCACAGCTGAGATTGTTAACCAGAGAGTTACTCCCCCGGAGATTAGCATTAGTCATGCTGATGGAAGGAAGCATGGGGCCCGTTAGATCATTAATAGAGACCAGTTTAGCTTTTGATTTTTTAAAATTAACAAGCCATTCTTATCCATATTTACATTATTCGGACTACTGTCCTCATCTTTGTCACCATATTTATTACAACGTTTTGACAGAATGGGGTCCCTTAAATTATTAATAGAGACCAGTTTAGCTTTGAAAGTTTTAAAATTAACAAGCCATTCTTATCCATATTTACAATATTAGGACTATTGTCCTCATCTTTGTCGCCATATTTATTACAACGTTTCGGCCGTTGTATGCTGTGACCTTCTTCATTTGGTTGAAATGTCGAACTGAACCCTTTATTTCGCTAACTGGGGTAGACTGTTCTAGTTTCACGTGCCATGTTTTTTAATGGATGTCAGTTATAAGTTATCTCCTGGGTATTCCCTTCTCCAAATTCTCCACTGCCTTAACCGGGTATCGAATTCACATTCTTTGAGTTCTGTCACTGGATCTAACCAACGCCTTTTGGTTCCTGTCACTGGATCTACCCAACGCCTTTATCCACTGTGCCATGTATCCCCAAGGACACAGGGCACAAATGAGGACAATAGCCCGAATAATGTAAATAATGTACATAATACCTCATCTCAGAAATATAGACATATACATTCTTATCCCCCGTTTAACAAAAGACTGTAGGTCATTTTTGAAATGACTCCACAATTTGATCTTATCGAATTCTCCAGGCAGGAGTAAATGGTTGTGACATCAGCATAGATTCCAAATTGAGAACTGCCATCAGGAAGGTAGTTAATGAAAATTAAGAATAAAGTAGGGCACTTGCTTTAGTACAAAAATATATAAAATGGTGACCATTCAAGAACCCCGTCGAGATGTCCAAAATATTGATTGGTTGCTACATCCACATATCAGGTCATCCCATAAGTTCTGTCCGAATTTTACCCGTTTTTTTTTTAAATGAACGAAAGTTAAAGTTTATTTTATAATATCTAATGGAGCTGAACATTATTTTTATGTTTAGATGCATTTAAACTGATCAAATTTTATTTCAGAAAACAATAAAATTAAATTTTGTTTGATTAAAACCCTGCTAACATGGAAGTACCCAAGAATCATTTGAGGCACATAATGCTTTATGAGTTGAGGAAAGGAAACTCAGTAGACGAAGCTGCTAGAAACATTCCCTCAGTTTATGAAGAGGAATGTGTGAATGAAAGAACTTGCAGAAGATGGTTTGCAAAATTCAGAGGTGGAGATTTCACCCTTGAAGATGAAGATCGAACCGGACGTCCAGTTGAGTTTGATGAAAAGCTTCTTGAAGCAGACCTTGAAGAAAATCCTGCTTTATCAGTTGAGGAATTGGCAGTGGTTCTCACTTCAAACCATACAACTGTTCATCGTCATCTTCAGCAACTTTGAAAAGTTCATAAACTTGGAAAATGGGTGCCTTATGAATTGTCTGAAAACAACCTCAAATCCCGAGTTGACATCTGCTCTTCTCTCCATTCTCGCCAACTTGTTTCAGTTTTTTGGACTGGTGACGAAAAATGAATATTTCATCGAAATGTGAAGCGTTTTAGACAGTGGCTTGGTAAAGGGGAAGGACCCCAGCCACAGCCGAGAAAGCAACTTCATGGGCAAAAGGTTCTTCTTTCCATCTGGTGGGATCGCCAAGGAATAATCCACTTTGAATTCTTACCACCTAATGCAACAATTAATGCTCAAATATAGTGTCAGCAATTAGATCGTTTGAAGCAAGCTTTGAGGAAAAAAGACCTGCTCTAGTGAATCGAAAACAGGTGATGTTTCATCAGGACAATGCGCGATCCCACACAGCACGAATCACGTCACAAAAGATCGAAGAACTTGGTTGGGAGAAAATTCCTCATCCACCTTATTCTCCTGATCTTTCTCCTTCAGACTACCATTTGTTTCGTGGCTTACAGAATCATTTGGAAGAAACAGCTTTTGTAACACAGGAAGGGGTTAAAACTGACATTTGTGAGTTCTTCGAATCAAAGCCCAAAGGATTTTACAGTAATGGAATTAGTAAGCTTGTTAAAAGATGTAAGGAAGTCATAGATAATCAGAGAAAATACATTGTTGTTTGAATCTGTAATTCAATGAACTCATAGATAGATAGATAGATAGATAGATAGAGGCTGAAAATAAGCGTTTTGTTGCAGATTATTTGCTTTGTCCATTAGTGTTATTTTACTTTCGGTATATATTGCAGTTTGCATGGTAACAAATTGGATGCATTATGCTGAGAGCCACCATCGTGTGTATGTGCACATATGTATACATTTATACATCCCAGTATACTCATATCTATCTATCTATCTATCTATCTATCTATCTATCTGACTGTGTTCATTATCTATCTATCTATCTAACTGACTGTGTTCATTATCTATCTATCTATCTATCTATCTATCTATCTATCTATCTATCTATCTATCTATCTCACTGTTTCATTATGTATCTATCTCACTGTTTCCTTATCTATCTATCTATCTATCTATCTATCTATCTATCTATGTGAACACGTTTTTTTATGAACAAGCAAAATTACAAAGAAACAGATTTTATGTAGGCACATATGCATATGTGAAGAAATGAACGACCCACCTCCGGTGAAATATTTTCTTTTTCATAAAATACTGAAAAGCGCAACAACTAGTAAGAACGGTGGCGGTGGTGGGGTGGTTGGGGAGTGACTAACAGAATAAATATACAAATATTTTTTTTTACTTCATTTAAAGTCAGAATTGAATGACTTTATTCACCAACGCTTTTCTTCTTTTCAGGGAAACAGTCTGCTTTTTTTTTTACATTGGATTAAGAAAAACGAACAATAATGATGCATATTTTAGTTTTCCCGTCGTCTCCATTTTAGTGTTGGGCGTATCTATTTTTTTTCTTTTAACCCAGCTGATCGCGTTAAGAGACATTTACTTCTGTTGTTTGCCATTCACAGCAAGTCGTTGAGAAGTTCTAAGAAGCAGAAAGCTCGACAATAGTTTTTCATTTTTAACCACGACGGGAAATCCAACTTGATTCAGGATTTTCAAACACCTACCAAAAAAGCATACAATGAAAATTACTTGCAAAAAAAAGCCTAACTCTGAATCCTGTTGTCAGCCAAAATAGACGGAGTAATATTAGAGCCTCCGAGTGTTATTTTCACACAAGAAAAAAAGTAACTGTTTGAGTTCCTTGCCTTGCTACCAGACAAAAGACGCGGTTTGCAATCATGACTTCCCCATATCGACATCTGTTTCAGTCGATTCAATCAAAATATTTCTTCCTATGTCGCCGCAAGGGTAAAAATCAAACGCACCAACTTTGCTATTGATTTGATGAAAAATTCAAAGAATACCGTTCTTTTCTGACGGAAGAAATACGATTTGAACAAGATAATATATGTCGATTACATTGATTCGAGCGAACAAAAAAATAAAGACAGTATTCAAAGCGAGTTGCTCTTGTATAGGTCGAAACTTGTTTTGTCATACACTTAAAAGCAGAATACAATTTGGTCAAATATGGAAAGTTTGAAATCCGAGCAAACAAACAAAAATCGACATTAACTGTGTGCATCATTCATTTCATGTACGGTGAATTAAATATGGATTTTAATTGAAGCAAATTTACCCTTGTTTTTAGTAGAATAAATATAGAAAGTGATAATATCTCTCCGGAATCCGCACCTGGTTGAAACGCGTTTATGTTAATATACAGTTGGAAACTGAATCGTGCTTGGATTACTGATGGAACTGTATTTCAACAGTGGTCAGATTTTAAGCGAGATTATCTTGTACAGATTCTTAAGGCGCTAAGGATGCTGGAAAAATGGTCGGTTCTCTGTTCAGCTACAGTAAGTACCTGTGCTATCCTCTCTATACATATATAAAAGAGTGCCGAAGTTAAGCTTCGTAGAGCCAGGTCAATATTTAGATGGGGGACCGCTTGGGAAGACCTGGTACTGTAAGCAAACCCCTACTACCGGGGTAAACTGTCAATTTCGGCACCTCGACGTGGCGTAATTGTTAGCAAGCTTTTCTCGTTAGAACTGTTACAACTGAGTAGTGAGTTCGATCCTCACTGGGTGCCTCATGATTTCAGCCTTGGGCCACATCTAAGCTAGGCTTAGAAAATCAGTAGGGCACCTGGTGGCGGTGTAATGCTTAGCAAGCTTGTCTTGCAAGAACAATTACGACTGAGTAGTGAGTTCGATTCTCATTGGGTGCCCCACACTTTCGACCTTCTACTACATCTAAGCTACATTTGGAAAAATCACTATATATGCAAGAGTGACATCAGGCCTAAAATGGAGTATCGCTGCCATATATGGTCTGGAACTGCCAGTCTACATGTTCCAGTCTTGATAGTGTTCAAAAACGTCTCCGCATCCTTGTGGATGACAAAATATTATCCACCCTGCCATTACTTTCTCACAGACGAAACGTCGCAAGGCTTTTGCTGCTTTATCGCTCTTTCCATGGAAAGGGCTCAGACGAACTACATTCCTTAGTTCCACCAGTGCTAACCATAATGGCTAAGACCCACCGTGCCACAGAGATTATAGCGAACCACCCTCATTCTCTTCATATTCCATGGAAAGTGTTCAGACGATTTACATTCTTTAATTCCTCCAGTCCTAAACCTCACGGCCAAGACTCGCCATGCTACGCATATTGTAGCGAACAAGACTCATACCCTTCGTATTCCAACCATGAAATTTCACTCGCGTAGCTTCATCTAGCGAACAGTTGTTCTGTGGGTCCGACGCTCAAGAGGGTGTCTTAACCTGTTCAAGTTTAGAAGTAACCGTTATCTTCCCCAATATTAGTATAAACGTTTCCTGTTACGCTGTAAAGGCATACTTCGAGTGGTTCTCGAGCCTTGTACAGGGTGAAAATCATTGCAAAAAACAAAAAAAATGCTAGATAGAATATCATTCTTTTCAATGCACATTTGTTCAGAAAGTTGACCTCACCATATCAACATTAAAAAAATGCTTGCCTCAGTTTTATATGTGGATTTTCTAAAATTCCTTTCATGATAACTGTGAAACTATTAAAAAATGCATTTTAAATAACAGGTCTGGAAGAAATCAATGCATTTTTATTCACGTAAAATCCTTTTCTTGTAAAATGTAGGTCTTCCTTCATTGCAGTGGAGGAAGAGTTACACTGGGGAAATATAGAGAGCTTTAAAAGCCCGCACAAGAGAGACCAAGTTTCGGACAACCCTTTAAGCTTACTCGTAAGACACAATAAAGAAAACATGCCGCAAACATCGAATATAGCTTCTCACAACACTTGCCATGGAAATAGTGATAGATCAGCAAGACGCTAGCGATGTTTCATCTGTGAGAAACAGGTGGGAGAATGGGGAATAATTCATCACACACAACGTTGCGTAGACGCTTATGAACTCTGTCAAGACTGGCAAGGGAGAGCTGATCACCTCCAGCCCAGCAAGCAACCCATTTTTGGTCTTATAAAGATAGAATATACCAAAGGGAGTAAGATAATCATAAGGTGATCATGAATCGAAAAATATATTTGTCTCATCCGCGTGTTACATCCGCCCTTGACAACATGCACTGGGAAGGACTATGTCAAACAAAAGACCTTTACAAGCTGCCATGAAGAATAAGGATATTTTTATATCTAAAGTATTTTGTTATGTTGAGGGATTAATTTAAGTATCACCATCATTTTCTTCTTCATCGTGGTTGGCGATCATGGCTCTCCACAATTTCCTGTCCTTTGTCGCTCTTAATAGATTTTGTCATTTTATTATCGCTCCTAAACTCTGTTCTGTCATCGATTTACTCAAGGTAGGTTTTGAGTTGTTTTCCCTGCTCTTCAATCTGTCCTGTGAGTATCAAATATTCCAAGGCCACTATCCACATTATGGAACATAGGAATTTCAATTGTTACTTTCTGATAATAAATATAAGTGTTAATTTTTTATTTTCTCGTTGTTGCTCACATGTTCGTTGTATCTTATTCCCAGCATCTATCTGTAGAACCAAATTTGTTTAGAATTTCTTATGCTCTTAAATCTAAAGTCTGAATCTTGTATCTTTTCGAATTTGAGATACTGATATCAATGCCTTATCTTACCAGAAAGGGATAATCGAAGGGAATTATTTTGGATGGTCATAAAAGAAGTTGATTTTTAGAAGACACCAAGAATGAAAAGAAATGACTGGGGGAAAAAATAAAATTCGTGACAGGAATAAATGAAATATCAGTCGCGATGTTATCGTCTCGTACATGGCTAATGAAAACACGAGATTTTATCTCTTGAATCATAATATTTTATTAACTCAGAACTTCGTGGACAAGTATCGGCCAGTCGGTCGTGTGCTACCGGAAACCATTTAAAAATGTAAACTCTGTATTATTGTGTTGATGTTTAATAAAGCATCCTCGCTCTGGGGGAGTCTTTATATATATATATATATATATATATATATATATATATATATATATTATTATTATTATTATTAGTAGTAGTAGTAGTAGTAGAAGTAGTATTAGTAGCAATCTTATAAGTATAAGAAATTATATTTGTTCGGAAAACCTTCTGTGTCTTGATTTGCAAATAATCAAACCAATACCAAAGCGGAAAAAAAGAACCAAGAACATGTACGTTAGCCGAAAATAATCGTCTAGCATGCAAGTCCAAAGCCCAAAGAAAAAAAAAAAACAAACCCCGATACGAGTAGGCAAAATAACTAAATAAAGTGCTTGATACAATAAGTAGAGCCGACCTAGATACACCTAGAGAGCCAGACAAACCTACCAAGGTTTCACCTAAACGGATCGTCAGCCTTCCTGACGATCCGCTTAGGTTAAACCTTGGTAGGTCTGTCTCGCTCTCTAGGTTTATCTATCTATCTATCTATCTATCTATCTATCTATCTATCTATCTATCTGTATATATATACACACACTCACAGAGGGTGCGATGAGAAAAAATTACGCAATTTTATATCTTTATTTAAATTTCGCGCTTGCGCGTTGTTTGTTTTTGATTTTGTCGTGTGCACAGTATAGTAGGGTTAATTTGGTACCAACAGTTTTTGCGACCACATCTCCCCTTACATCTGGTCATCTAACTCCCCACACTGTAATACTCCTTGTTTATGATGTGTGGATCGTAGTTGAACGAGTGACCAAAAAACATTCCTTGTAACACCAAAGATGAACCGAATGCACGCATTATGCCAGCATTCACCAACTTAAGCTGTGAAAACGTCCAGAATATTTCTGTAGTCTTGTGAAGGTAGTGGTTGGCGCTAATGCCGATTTTAATGAATAAATATACTTATTAGTATTTCAAATTATCTTTCTGTTAAAGTGAGATGTCAATGTTATTTTTTTACGTAATTTAGACGGCAATATATTCCTCGCAACCTGTAGATCTACCGGTCACTTTATTCCTTTCACAGGCATGTTTCCTAGGTACATCACTTGTTTATATGTCGAGGCTGATAACACGTAAGATTGAGGACAACAGCAGTTGACATAGAAGAGCTAAAACAATAGTTTTTGTCGCTCATATGTTTATTTTTTTCTAACAGTAGTTATAATAACGGAATTCATGGATTCACCTACTGATTTTGATCTATATGGACTGAACATTACAGTTTACCCACAAATAAGATTTGATTATAATAGCGAGGGATTATATAGAACTAGCCGTAGTTTTTGGAAGAACTGATAAAAGCGAAATTGTGTATAGTCTGCCAGGACGCCTAGTATCTGCTCTCTTCAGGTTTTAATTCAGAGGTTTCTTTCTCCTAATTTGGAGGAACAGCCTCTTCTGATATTTAATCAATAACTGGATGAAGATGGATTCGGAATTTTCCCAAGTTCATTAGAGCGAAGTGAAGGACATACGACTGAGTAGAGCTACACTAGCATCATATCCAATAATTTTAATAAACTTTATACAAACAGCAATAATTTATTGCAAATTATTCCTAAGCGAGATAAGGTACGGACATTTAATTTGAGAGAATTACTACCACTTCAATAATCTTAACACCCGATTAAATAATTGTCACATGAGAAAAGACGATAAATAACTACAATTGCTGAATAGATTGAAATGATTACTCCTATTATATAGTTTTACAGGTAATGAATGCTCTCTATGAATATGGGAATTTTCTGTTTATAATATTTCCTCCCTATGAAATGTGTCCAAAAACAATCTGCTTCCTATAAATCAAAGGTCAGTAATGGGAGTTAACTTATCTTCTAATTCTTGTATTCTAAATAGTTACCATAAATTTGGTAATTCTCAGACTTTGGTGAATTTGTTATGATTAGTCAAGTTTTCACGCTGGAATATACTATTTGTGAGGGCTACGAGGTACCAGGAAAACATATCTAATTTACTAGGGTGTCTTATAATCATCTAAATAGTGTACTCTTAATGGATAAGCTTACATTAATTAAGTAATCCTATTTAATATCTTTAACAAGAACACCAGTGTATACATTTTGGGGAATTTATAAAGTTCATAAATTCAGTAATGCTTTTTTACGAGAGCACATATTGCAATGTTGTTATTATTGCTTTTCTCTGGCACTCCTTATTACTCATTCCCATATTATCGGCATTTCTATGCTTGGCCGGCTTAGCTGATTTTTGTGGCTTAGCATATGTGCTGATTCCTTAATTTTCCGTATTTTTCAGTGATATTTTTTTGTCTATTAGTTCAACGTTGTCATACAGTGGCGGTGATGTCACTTATCCCTCCGTGCAATGTCGAGAATATGGCAATAAATGTGAGGACAATAGTCCGAAGAATGTAAATAATGTAGATAGTTACAATAATTCATCTCAGAAATATAGACAGATGTTTACATCTTGTTTAAAAGACGCCCTCATCAACAAAGTCAAACTAGGTGAACAAGGGTATAAACATAGATGGTGATCTCCTCTGCCACCTAAACCACGCAAATGACAAAATCGTAATCACCCATACACCACATGAACTAGTGGTGTTTGTACAATGCTATCCATAATGTTAGCAAAGCAGTGGGCTTTAACATACTGTGTAACCCAGATATAAGAGAGCCGGATATAAGAGAAACCCGGATATAAGAGAGATTTTCTCTGGTCTCAAATTAGAGCCTGTGTTAATGTATACATATAGACCAAACTCGGATATAAGAGAAACCCGGATATAAGAGACTTCTTCTCCGGTCCCGAAAACTCTTTTATATCCGGGTTACACCGTATATCTTGGAACAACGAAGGTCATTTATAACCATAACACTAAACGATCAGAAGTTGTTCCGAATTCAACAAGTGAAACCAATGGATAGTTGTTTAAGTTTTTTTGGTTATGAATTATTGAAGTGAAACGATGGGCGCTCAGCACTACAAATGCAGACACTTTTAGTGGCCCAAAGTAAAAAGTATCGAATCATGTTCATTATCAACTTACATGAAAGGGAGAACAATATCTGAACTCAAAAGAAAAAAAAATGTAGTGAAGGATTTAATCGAGACCAAATATTAGGGAACTAGATTCGTGTGTGAGAGTCGTGTGTCCTTCACTTCGCGCTAATGCACCTAGGAAAATATTGAATCCATTTTCATCCAGTTATTGATTAAATAGCAGATTAGGAGAAAGAAACCCCTGAATTAAAACCTGAAGTGATCAGTTACTAGACGTCCTGGCAGACTATGCGCAATTTCGCTTTTATCAGTTCTTCCAAAAAGTACGGCTCGTACTACATAAACATTCATCATTATAATCAAATTATATTCGTTGGTAAAGTAAAGTGGGCCGTTAAGATCTTCGTTTTCCTTATCTGGCTCCAGCTGGCTAAGTACGGAAACCTACGTTTTTTGCATACCGCTGGTATGAGTGTCCCGTTGCGCCATCTATCGTAAAATCACAAAGGACAATGCTTCAAAAGATATCATGTGTATACCCATTACTGATCTGGTAAGTCATTCCCAGGTATATCCATGAAAATGGAATTCTGTAAAACACACTGGTGCCAGTTTTCTGTGTAATGAAATATGTAGGTTGAAATTTGGCATTTTCTTTAAAAATGGCTGGACGGATGAGGGCAGCACTGGGCAAACGAGTAGCAGTGAAAGTGTTAAGCCCTCATACATCAAAATCAGTGGGAGAATCCATGCATGCCGTTACTATTAGTAGTAGTAGACAAAAAATAAAATCATGAGAGAGGAACAGTATTGTTTACGCTATTCACTACTGTTGTTCTAGCTATTACGTATTATAAGCCTCGACACCTTATGTACCGGGGAAACATGTACGTGGAAGGAATAAGGTTACTGGGAGATCTGCATGTTGCGAGGGATAAATTGTCGTCTAAATTACGCAAAAAAAAAAAAAAAAAAAATAGCACTGACATCTCATTAGATGTGCTGGCCCCGACACTAACATCTCATTAGATAAGCTGGACCCAATCCTGGTTACAGACAACAAAGTGGGCACTAAGAGAGTAGAAACGAAATAGAAGGTGGTCAAAATTATTACCTCGCTTCCATGTGGCCAAGTATCGCCAGAGATAGGAAGTGATGGAGGTTAAACCCCCGAAGAGATTCTGCAACAGGATTGAGAAAGGTTCTGGAGTTAGATTGTATTAAGTGAAGAGGGAAAAGCAGCATCTCTCATCGTCCCCGGGCAGAACAAAACTATTTCATATCGTTTCATATTTGCACATTCAAGGTGTATGAAGACAAATTTGTAAATATTCTGAAGAATATAAAAAGCAAAATAATACGAAGTTTGGACAATCAGACAAGGAAAGCCATCTCAAGCGGTAGGCCAGAATTAATTCTAGTGGACAAAGAACAGAAACTGTGCCAAATATTATAATCGATATTTCCTGCAAATGACAGCTCAAGAAGAAAAGATGAAAAAATACAAGGATTGTGCACATAAAATGAAATATAAGTGTTAAGGAAATACCCTTATGTCATACTTAGAACGGACCTTAATAGCCAATGATCTTGGGAAAATACGAGAATTATCGATGTAAGTAAAGATCGATTGGCACAAAGAATGTTAATGATTAAAACTGCGAAAATACTGATCTAAAAAAAACTTCATACCAGTTCATTCCACCTTTCGACTTTATTAATATAAAGTATTAATTTTTATACTACTCTTCACTCAAGAGCCAGTCAAGGTAGAATTCTTCTGAATAAGAGCATACAAAGAAGGAGTAGCAAGTGTATATTATGAGAATGTTGTAGAGATAACGATTGAACTTACATCTGAAGAGTTTATGACGGTAGTATTCGGTAAACATCTACTCGGGAAACTGTTCCAAAAGTACCAAAGGAAAACGAAAGGAATGAGAATAAACCGGGAACTTTCATATGGCATGGCGGGCATTATATTTCACAGTCTGAACTGGTGGAACGAAGGAATGAAGCTCCATTGAATATTTGTAATGGAAATAGCGAGGTTAACAATGTCTTATTTGTGGGAAAGGGGTTGCGAAGTGGAACGTATTTTATCCCCTCAAGGCCGAGTAGTTGCTTTTGAACTCATGAAGTGCGACTGGGCAGCACAAACCCAGTTATGTCAATGAATATTCCACTTTTGTTTAAATAATCATATAAAACAATAATATAACAACGAATAAACAGAACAAGAAAAATGAACGTCACCAACATTACCACACCTTAGACATTACCACACCTTAGACATTACCACGACATAGATATTACCACACCATAGATATTATCAAACAATCACTTTAATATTAAATAGGTTCGTGCTACAGCAGTCCTGGTTTAAATTGCTTCTGATCTCAACATCTACATTTTATATTAGTGAATTAAGATGGGCTACAGTAAATTTCCTTGGTTATCAGTTGCTTGACCATTACAAGGTTTTCCTTGGGAGCTGTCAAATTTTGCATCTCTGTTAGAGAACGGAATTAGTTGGGGATATTTATGGCTGAGAATCAAAAGGATTTTTATTGTTCAAGTTTTAAGGATAAGGTATCTAAGGTAATTGAGAGACACATGAAGACTCGGAGGAACACCCTCAATCGGAAATTGTCTGAGGTTACTGCATTACGCAACTTGAAGTTATTTCTAACACTTACAAGGGTATGCGCTGCATTTGTCAGAACCTTTCAATATATCGCGTACACTTGACTGTGATGCATACGTCACGTAAATAAATATCAGACTAGGTGTCATGATGGGGTTCATCGTATATTTATACTCCAGTGTCACATTGATGGAGTGCGATTCTCTTGATCAATTATAGTAAATGGTTGTTTGAATCTGCGACATGTCGGTCCTTGTTGGTTCATTTAATGTTGAATTGTGTATGGCCACCCTGTCAGGTGCGAATTAAGTACTCTTTTTCATCCTCCACCTCCTCATGATAATCATCATCATCATCATCAGCAGCAAGACATTCAGTAAAAGAAGAGTTAGAAGAAGAAGAAGAAAATAATTGATTGATTCTAAGGCCTTACAGGTTATTTAAATTTAGAAAATAATTTTAGATTGTAATAATTTATTTTTGGAGGTAATAATAGTTTAGTGATACAAGTCTTACTAATTAACCCATAGCTGTAGGGAGAAAAGGTGGATTCATAACTTTCCCAAGTGAATATTATGAACAAAACGGGAACTGAAACTCAGTTCTCAGAGTCATTATTCATTGCAACTATCTTGTACCCATCTAGGCATTGACCATGCTCGGGGTTGTTTAACTTCAGTGATTGTACAGGAACCAGTGTTTGAACATGATGCGGCCTTAACCCAGGACATACACCGTGATATAAGAATGGTCAGAATTATTTTTGTGATATATCGATTGAATCCTTAACACACAGCGTTGATTTATTTAAGGCATTTTTATGCCTTAAATAAATCAACTGTTAAATTATCTGTTACTTAAATTATTATTAAATTATCTGTTATTTAAATTATTATTTCTTAAAGTTATCTGCGTAAAGCAGTAAAGGATTAAAAGTAACAAGCCCAAAATCTTAGAATGAAGATAAATGAACTTATTCCGAGAAAAGTTGAAAGAATGAAAATTAAGTAAAGAAAATCAGAAGGTAAATAATAACAGAAAATATCGTAAAATAAAAAAAAAAAAAAAAAAAACGAAAAGTAATTGCGGACAGCTTAATGGATTGAATAGTTAATTTCTTAGTAAATACCAAATGCCGGTGTTCAAATATGGAATTTTAAAACAACTAAATAAAAAAGAAAGTTAAAAATAAACAAAACAAAAACATAACAAAAAAATTATAATGTTGATTTTCTAAAGAAGCATGAGGTCGCAGATAATATTCGTAAAAGTGTAGAAGAAAGCGAAACTAATGTTAATATTTGAAAGATTCTAAAACAATGGAACGAAGAAAAAAGAAAAGAGAAATTCTATCTTATCATTTTTTAAACTAAAATATATGTTAAATAATGATATTATTTAAGAAACAAAACAGGTTGGAAAGGGAAGAACATTTGATAGAGTTTAAAGGAACTTCATGCTATCAGATGTCGAATAGAGTTCGTGTAAGTGAGTGACTTTGCTTTCCAAGGAATCAGGTTCGTTGGCTTGAGGCTTGCCGAAAGACTGGAACAGCGATGAAGAGAGATAAAACAACACGGGCCTTTGCTGATCTGCAGCTGCAAGATGAGGCGGCGGGTGAGTATGGCATTGAGGCCGGGTTGAGGCTCTATACTTTAGAGCACATCAAATGGAAAGAGGCAAACTCTTTGCAGTGTAGCAAGGAGGAAAGCAACTTTAGTGGGAGGATTTTAAGATGCGTACGAACGAAACAGTCATAAATTAAAAAAAGAAATATAAATAAAATGAAGAACATGATGAGTACGAATCCACTTTACAAAATATTAGCGCATCTTGTAACCTCGTTATGTTCTCTATATTTCTGGGATGAGGTATTATGTACACTATTTACATTGCTCGAACTATCATCCTCATCTTTGTTGCCATATTTAACACAATGTTTTGGTCGTTGTAGGTACCGGCCTTCTTCAGGTGGTTGGAATGCCGAACAGAACCCTTTTAAAACTGATAACCGACATCCATAAATCTTGGCACGTGGAACTAGAACAGTCTACGCCAACGAACGAAATAAATCGTTTAGTTCGATATTCCAACCACTTGAAGAAGGCCGCGGCGCACAACGGACGAAACCTCGTTATGCTTTTGTTGAAATACCCCACAACTTGCAGCTACAACAGAAATCCGTGCAATTTACACTATTTATATTCGGACTATTGTCCTCGTCTTTGTTGTTGTTATCACAACATTTCGATCGTTGCGCCCTCCACCCTTCTAGATAACATTCTGAACTGAACCCTTTATTTAATCTACGGGGTTAGTCTGTTCTCGTTCTACTGCTAGAATATCGCCTAGTTTTTATTTAGTATATCTTATCAGTAATTCTCATTTAGTATTGTTTAGTTATTACTCGCCCATTTTCCAGTGAGTTTAAGTGCTCACTGTGAGTACCAGGGACAGAACTATAACAACTATGTCAAGATATTCACAACCCGACGTTTTTTTGTCGACTAGACCAACTGCTGCAGTAAATTTAGTTAGCTTGAAACTTAACCAAGCTGCTGATTATGTTGCAACTGCTGTCATATTTTGATTGCTGCTACTTCTGCTGTCTATGTTTTCCAAGATCAATATACACCTGAGGAAGGTTGGAGAGCACAACAGCCGAAACGTTGTGATAACAAATAACAAAATGAGGAAAATTATCATAATATAAATAATGTAAATAATAATGACTCCTCAATCCAAAAATACAGACAGAAACGACTGTATCTGGAGAAAGACATTTCTCGCTCCCTTAGCTAGTTTGAAAGTAAGAAACGCTATTTCCGTGAGAGCCAGTTTAAACTAAGTCTAGAATTTGGTCGTCAGAATGTCTTCCTTAATAGTTTCAAGGTAGGAATCTTGACGTTGGAAATAATATTAGAAAAGCTATTGATCTGGGGAAACATCCACACAGAAGTCTGTTTCACAAAATGGCTGTTCTGGAGATGAGGCTGTCTGAATAGAACTTCTTCCAAACCAATAAAAATAAAAAGGATGAAGATAAGTCGAATATTTTCATGGGATGGCAGCTTCTAGTTGTAAAGGTCGGAATTGGTGGAACTGTATCTTGTTTGCATATCTGACATGGAATTAGCGGTAGTGTAGCAAGAAAAAAAGTAAAATTTCGTATATGGTGAAAGGCTGCAGGGTGAAAATAATTCATCACCCTCGAGTCCATATAATTTATTCTGAACGCTATCAGTTTTGGACAATGGCTGCAGCAGCAGATATATAGCAACAACGGATAACCTTGAAATAAATGCGAAGTATATGAGAATCATCCGGAAACTCTACTGGAAGAAACAGCCTGCATACGAATAGAAAATATTCAGTAAATAGAAAGGAATGTAAGACACAGATTTCTCTTCTCCTTAGACTTATTCAACCTGTATAGTGAGACGATTCTCAGAGAATAAGAAGTCGTTGACCACAATTAACCAAATAAGATGTGCAAACAATCAAGTGTTGATAGAAGGCACAGTAAACTAGAAGAAATTCTACAGAAAATAGAGAAGGAAATTGGGAAGAAGGAAGACAGAATGCATGGTTGTTAGTAAAAGGAACAGCCCAACATGCAAATTACAAACTGGAGAAATGAAAACCAAACAAAAAAAAATGGAAGGAAAGTAGCTACTTTGAAATCCGAAGGCTCATTGGGATAGTAGTTTATGTTTTTGTTATGGACGCCCGATAGCAAAATGGTTTATATATATATATATATATATATATATATATATATATATATATATATATATAACCTCCGCGTAGAATTCGTTTCTTCAATATCTTCGTCACCACTGTTATGGTTGGTGTCCAAAAAGGTTTTTATTTTTTATCTTCGCGTAGAACGTGTTTTTTTCTCTCAATATTTCCGTCGCCTCTGTTATGGACGACCGATAGCAAAAAGTTTTTTTGTTTTGTTTTTTTTATATATATATATATATATATATATATATATATATATATATATATATATATCCTCTGCATAGAATTCGTTTCTTCAATATCCTCGTCGCCACTGTTATGGTGCAGGTTAGTAAGAGCAACACGAACACAAGAGTAGAAATAACGAAGGTACATTACACGAAATAATAATACAAGATGTGGAAGGTGTTAGTATGACTGTCAGTCTGGTTTGGAGTGAACTACTATCGGCTCGACTCGATTCGACCCTCTCTCTTGAGAGGCGTAGTATACATAGTGTTAGGGAGAGTTCATTCTGTAGTTATAGGTAAGTTTTCTAATTTTACCAAGTTTTCCCATGACAGTTTTCCAAAAACTAATCAAAGAAATTAAGAATCTAAGCAAAGCTATTCAGAAAAAGAACAATTTCGTTAGTGATGTAATGGAATAACCAGTCACATCCATGAATGCTTAAACTATATGTAGTAAATACCTATAAAGTCAACCGTGTACGAGAGACTCGGAGAGGGAGTGAAGAGCGAGACGACGCAAGCACGTCTGACCTTCCAATTAGTGGCACTCACTACTAGATTGACCTGTGTGTATAACTGTACCGTATTTCATATTGTACTTGTTATGTACAATAAACCTTTCTTCTAGTATTCACCTAGTGTTATGTATTTATTCCCTTAGCACGGAATATAACAGTTAGGAACCATGAAAAGTGTATTGAATTATTGTGTAATAGCAACCATCCTAAATGTCAGAGAATCGAGGATAATCTCCTTATAGATGAATAGACATGAAGCCACAAAATTGTGGTTCCACAGAAGAATGCTGAGAATACCAAAGACTGAACATTTGTGTAACGACAAAAGCGTTAATGTGGAGTGCAAACAAAGCGGCACTTATAATTAATAACATAAAGACAGTTGAAATTTTTAGAACACATAATGATGAACGAAGCTAGGAAATTTGATACTCACAAGACAGATTGAAAGCAAAAGGGACAGTGGAAAACAACGCATCAATTACCAAGCAATCTTCGGTAAATGGATGGCGGAAAAAGTTTTAGAAGTATTAACAAAAAAAAAAAAAAATTAAGAGGACAGAAAATCGTGTAGGACCATAGTCGCCAATGTTCCGAGCGGGCACGTTACATAAAAGAAAATATATAAATTTATATGATAAAGTATAAAAACAACAAAAAATATGAAAAATCACCACCACACATCAATATGAAAAGATAACCAACACACTTTAATACGTCTTGTGGTTGTCAAATTCTCTAAGCCTTCTTTCCTTATTATATGCCTTATTTATTGCAATGCGAATTTAATAAATTGAAACATCTCGATAGAAAATTTATATTGTCTAAATATGGCAGTTCAACGTCAATCCTAATTTACTTTTGTTTGTTATATTTTCAAATTTTATTGCCTAATGTAAACAGTCATATCAAAGACATCACATAAGAAAGATAGGTAGTAATTAACATATTAGATACGTCCACAGAAAATATTCGTGTTCAAACAAAACAAAAAAAGGATTTTTTCTGAAAACATCATTCTTCTTCTATTTACCGTGTCACTTCAAGACATGGACGACCATGGGTATCCACAACTTCCTATCATTTATAGAACTTAGTAAATTTTGATTCCTGTTCTGCCAACCATTTAAACAAAATCGTTAGGTAGGTTCTGCGCTGCTTTTTCCTCGTCAGTCTTGCCTTCACTATATCTCGTGAGTGTCAAATTCTCTAAGCCGTCATTCCTCAATATATCCCCTGGAAATCTTATTTTTCTGATTCTATACTTAAGTTTCCTTTTTAAGTTAAAACATTGTCGTTGCTCAGTTAATCATTCCATGATTTTCTCAGCATCCTTCTGTAGAACCACATACTTTTTTTCTCAACTGTCTTTTTTCAGCCATGAAGAGATTGTACAGTATATAGGAAGGTCAGTACAAATTAACAGTCCAGTACTATTTTCTTTTATTCGAAAATGTTCATGTTTCTTATTATAAGTCAGTTATATGCCATGCGTGATGCACGCTTAGGCGATCATGTATCTTTCAATACCTGACTGACGAGGCAGATTTTTTCCCCGCAATAGGTTGCCGTACCTTTCTGCGGTAGACCAGTTACCATCCAAGACTGCAGAACCTGGTCTATACGGCTACTTACTCATAGCTGTGGCGGGTGAGAAGAAGAGGATTCATACCTTTCCCAAGGGTACTATTAGTACGTAAGTGAATATAATGGATGTGACTGGAATTCGAATACGGCTCACCGATTCCTCAATCCGATCTGCTATCGATTACTCAACCATGCCTTTTTTTAAGTAGCTTTCGTAAGGCAGCTTCCCCTGGGATATGTAATGTGATTTCAGTTCTTATTTTTCTTATTGCACATCATTTATTTCGACAGGAATTCGACATGAAAAGCTGTGATAAATATATGAATAATATGAAATAAAGACGAGTCAGATATTAATAATGAAAGTACGAATTTATTTACCTTTTTTGAGAGGTTTACTGCTACAGGGTGTATTCGCAAAAGGCATGTCGATGGGAATGCTATCGCGCGAAAAATCACTTTTGAAAATCTTCTAACAAAATTAGAGCAGAAATGGCACGGACGCCCATAAAAAGTAACTAAACAAAAAAAAAAATTGTCATATCTTTCTTAAGCATATCCTTTAGTAGAACGGTGCCAAGTCAATGACAAGTAATAAATTGTATCTGTCTATATTTCTGAGATGAGGTATTATGTAGACTATTTACATTATTCGGAATATTGTCCTCATTTTTGTAGCCATCAATGGCGCAGTGGATAAATGTGTTCGTTAGATCCAGTGATTGAACCCAAAGAGTGTGAGTTCAATACCCGGTTAAAGCAGTGGAGAACTTGTCGAGTGGAATTAACAGGAGATAATTGACAACTGACTTCCATTAAACATGGCAAGTGTAACTAGAACAGTCTACCCCAGTGAGCGAAATAAAGGGTTCAGTTCGACATTCCAACCACCTGAAGAAAGCCGGAGCGTGCAATGGCCGAAACGTTGTAATAAATATGGCGACAAAGATGAGGACAATAGTTCGAATAATGTAAATAGTGTTATTTACAAATATGGAGAGATCACTTACTCTGCAAAATAGTATTTAAAATAACGGGAATTAACAGAATAACTACGGCTGCCACAAAAGTGGAGTACAAAGCAGCCTCTTCCAACATATTCTTATTCTATAAAACGTGTCACTTCAGGGCGTGGACAATGATTGTTTACCTCAATTTGATATTCATTTTTGGATCATAGTAGGACTTATTTTTTGCCATCCATTTAAACAAGCTCAGTAGATATGTTGCTCGAATCATTCGTGTGTCCCTCCTGCTTCGAATATATCTTGGTATTCTTTGCTCATTATATGTCTTAGAAATTTCAATTCTTTCTGACTCTATCTGTAAGTGTTTCAATTTTCATGAAAATTTCCACCTTACTCATATGTTTAGTCGATGGGATTCTCAGCATCCTTCTGTAGAATTACATTTCTGTTGCCTCAAGTTTCTTATTCATCTTTGATGAAAGTGTTCGACATAACTGATATTACAAAACACTCTTTTTCACCAGACCAGACGTCAACGCATTATGTTTATTAAGCGGCAGATCGTATATTCAAGAAATGATTTATGATTCCCTGTTCATTTTAAGTTTTCGCCCCTTAATTTAAAAAAAAATATCTATATACGTGTAATGAAACTATTGTTATCGTATATACACTAATACCGACAAAAAGAATGAAATTGAGATAAGCAGTATTGGTGTTTTCTCCAAACATGGATCTATATTCTCGGTAGGATGTAAGAGACTGATTTTCTTTAATTTTCAGGTAGGTACTTATATAACTCTTTTTAAAACGACATCACCCCAAAACAAGACAGTAAGTCACAATAGGTTACTAGGTGTGGAAGAATTCGAAAACGGAAACTTTACTAATGAGCGAAAACAAAAGAAGAGTAATACGGAGGACAGTAGATAGATATTGCTATTGCATTTAAATATTTGAAGATTAAAGATGGCTGGCAAACATGGAGCCGGAAGAGAGTTCCAAAAGCAAGCAGCGCGAGAAAAACAACTGTTAACATAGGACTAGTCAACTCTACTGTATATTGGTGAGAATTCGTTGACAGTCTAGTATTGCGCTTAAAATGAAAAAAAGCATAGGTATCATGGCGAGAAGCTCATCGGAATATCTATCTTTCATCCAGTTTGTTCTAATTGTACGTATACTTGCGGCAGATGGATCGACGTCATGTAAAACTTGGATTTGCTTCTGGCAGTTAGCACGTTACCCCCAGGGTTAGTGGGGTATGATGCAGCTGGATTCTCTGATGGATACAGTGTAAGAAATATTTTCTGGCATTGAGTTATTTAATTAAATAATGCCTGGCAGCAGAGTCACCCATTTTTTTAAAAATTTCAAATCATTAAGGAAAAATGCAAAGTATCTGTGATGCCGGCTGAACACTGCTTATTGAACGCCGGTCACCTCAGAACCGAGACAACTCAGCACCTGAAAAACTTAACGTTTTTTATGTCCGAATAAAAGAAATTTGTTAAGGATTAAGAACTTAACTAGTAAATATTTTAAAATTATTTTTAATAAAGTAAATTATAAAGAGATTTATCTTTAATAATATAAATTCACATATAAAAAATAATTTAAAAACATATAAATTTTTAATTATCTCTATCTATAAAACAGAAAACTGCATGTGTATCTGTCTGTTTGAGTGTACGCTATTTATGAACGTCCACATTTCTAGACCGATTTCGATAAAATTTTAAACACGTTACAAATTTATCATATTAGGTCAAGACTAACTTTTCAATATCCAACTCCACCCCGGGGTCTGAAGAGAAATCAATAAAACTGAAGGTGGGTGCTACTTTTTGCATAAATCAAAGACAAGTTACACGTTAACAGAATTTTTACTGGATGAGCTGATGTTCTTTCCACTTAATACAAAACATAGCTCATGTTACGAGCTTTATGTAGAGTGCTTGATAGTTTTTACTGCGACATTGGCTTCACACAAAAAATTGCAAAAATCTGTGAAAAAAATCGGGTTTTCCGGACTACTTAAAATAAAAACATGAATAACTTCCTGATTGTTTATTCGACTTTCTTCAAACATGTTACAAAAAATTGCCATCATATAAGAAATAAGTGTGATTTTAATCCTGCTCGCTTCCCCGCTTATAATGAAAAACCACGAAAAAATGTTCAAAAAGCCCATTTTTCGGCTAAAACTCCCTGTTCTTTTATCCGATGCTTTCCAAATTTGTATTGTAAATTATATATGACAAATAACTTGTCTTGCGTGAATGTTTGGTTTAGATTATTTCGGTTAAGTAGACGAAATCTTCGAAAAACTAGGTCAATATTGGCTTTTACCTTTTAGCCAATTTCTTCATATGATTCCATCCTAAATTGACATTCGGGCAACCTTTGATGCAAAGATTGTTTGAGAAGGGTTATTGAAGCGTTAAAAGGGAAAAAAATCCCGAAGAATCTCTTATTAATCTCAGCTTACAAGAAACGAGCTAAGAAGGAGGATGGTTTGCGCTTGCAGTTGAATCAAGCTCTGACGCTTCATCCATGTTTTTGTCTGATCATTAGATTCATGAAATATATCATATCATTTGAAAGTTATTACGGCCATAAGAAATTTACTGAATATCTAAAACATTAACATAATTTTACCCCGAACAACGACTATACAAGAAGTTTTATCAATGGAATTCCTGTATTATGAACAATCAAACATTTGCGAAGGACATACCGTAAAAAGATGAGGGGAGTGAGTGGATTAATTTACCAACGAATAGTGCATGCAAGTGGGGACGCAGGCAGACACATCTAGACAGGATAGTGCGGGTCTACAGGGTTGCGGTTATACAATTGCATCCAGTCCATGTATGTCCGGGCAACGCCAGGTACATCGGCTAATTTTTTTTATAAAGTATGTCAAAAAATGCAAAAAAAAAAAAAAAAATGATGCAGTTTTTGTTTTTAATTAATTTTAATAAAGTAAATCATAATGTAATTTATTGTTTTAGTAAAGTAAATCAACATACTAAAATAAGAAAAATATAATATTTAATGTTGTGAATTATTGAAATTATTTGGCTAAGAACTATTATCAAATAAAAAAATTAAACAAATTTCTGTATAATCATTTTTAATTCGTATCTCTTTAAAAATGACATATAAACCAACTATTTTAACAAAACTATATTCGCTTTAGTTAAAGAAAAATCTTCATTAATTAAATTTTCAATAATTACTTTTATTTGGTTATAAAAAAGTTATATTTTTCTGTTGCTGAGTTGTCTCGGCTTGATACATGATAGCCAATAATTTTTCTTAATCACTACATGACCGCTCACAATGCTCTGATAATTACTGGAACAACCGTCATCTTTTACATTGTTTCACTATGTTATCAGCCATGCTGTAATGTCCATATGCATATCTATCTTTTCAGTTTTTTTATATCGAATCTCTGCGTTTCTGGGGAAACAAAATGAAGTGTATGGCAATTTTTCCAGTTATTTGCTATTATCAGATACACTCTTCTGGTCTGGACTGGATGATACTTTTGAATCTCAAAATTTTAGATAACTTTTGCTTTTTAATTCTCTGAGGTAGTTTCTGATTTGTGTATATGAGATTTTTTTTGTGTGGGCAAAGATAGAGGCTTGCACACTGACACCTGGATCACATTAACTATTCATGAAGTAGAAGAACATATACTATGAAGTAGAAGAAAAAAAGTGAATAATAATAATAATAATAATAATTCCCCGTTGCATAGAAATATCTGGATGCTATCTGGATAAATAACCGTTACTCATGAGTAAGACGATCTTAGTTTTGGTCAGCAGTCGTCCTAGAGGTGGTATCTTGAACAAAATTACCCCTTGGCGGTTAAGGATAAAACGCACCCCCCCAAAAAAGCCAATAAAACCAAAAACAAAAAAAAAATAAAAAAATATCTCACTGTTTACAGACAAAAATCATATCGGATCGGTGATCAAGGGTCAACAAGGAACGCATCCCCCGCAGAGGAACAAATCTAGGACTATTCTCCTCATCTTTGTCGCCATATCTATTACAAAGCATCGGCCGTTGTACGCTTCGTCCTTCTTCAGCTGGTTGGAATTGTTAGACATTTTAATGACGGTCGTCCTCGAGTATAGAATCCAGAGGTTGGCAGTGAATATTTCGGAGACAGTAGGAAAGCGTAGTCCAGATTCGCAGTGGATATCGCAGCAAAGTAGGAGAGCGTAGTTCTTCCGTCTGTCATGTTCGCCGGACAAGTTTCCTCTGGTCCTTCCGGTGAGAAAACAAAGATGGCCGCCTTTATACACGACGGATACAATGTTCAGCGGCTTCTGATTGGTCAACTTTCTATTGGTCGACTATAAAGGGAAACAAGTCATTTTGACTCGCTCACTAGTTATATATGTTATATACCCAAAAAACCGTAACAGGAATGTCGAACTGAACCCTTTATTTCGCTCACTGGTGTAGGCTGTTCTAGTTCCACGTGCCATGTTTAATGGATCTCCAATGTTTGTGGTATTCGCTGCAAAATCAGCAATTTAGAATCTTTTCACATGGAAGGGTCGCGGGATATCTTTGTATCTTTCGGAAGAAATTCTCTGTTCCAGGTTATCTTTCCGTTTTGGCCGAAAAAAAATTCCAGCATTAACATGGATGACCTTGCTGTGTACAACCGGGATAATCTGGCAAGGGAATTGAAACTCGATTCTCCAGGCAACTCTTTCATGTGCTTTCGTTTTTCGTTATTACATTCTGTTAACTATCGCTTTTTCCTCCCCCTCTTCTCAAGGACTGCAGTATATTAGATATAATCTTTGACAGCATAGAAACGGCACCATTTCTCCAACAATCTGCGAACAGCTTTGTCTTCGGTGAATTTAATGGTCACCACGACACGTGGCTTAAACATTTTAATATCACTTATGTTGCCGGTGTTCAGGCATAACATTTTTCCATTACTTAATCCCTTAATAAAATCGTGGATTAACCAACTCGTTTCCCTAGCAAATTCAAGAAACAGGCTTCTCGATTTATGTCTTAATTCCTCCGCTCGCTCTTTTAATTTTTCTTAAGCATTTCACCCCAAACAAGGCGGTTATGCCACTAGCACGCATAGAGTTACAGAGAGTGAGAGCAAGATTAAAGAGGAAAGGATAATAGAGAAGGACGGGGATAAGGATCAAGGCATCAGAATGTCGATTGACATTACATTTGAATAGTTGAAGTTTATAGCTATCAAGGAAGCAAGTAGAAGGAAGGGAGTTCCACTGTCGAGAAGGGCAAGAGAAGAAGCTGTTGGAGTAGAAGACGTGGTTATATTTAACTGTTTCGACAGTGAATGGATGGGACCGAGATGTTTAGTTGGTGCACCAGTGAAAATAGCCCGTCAGAACAGGTTCCATGAAAATATTTGTAGAATAGTCAGAGGAAGCTATATCACGTCTGTGAGAAAGTGACTGGAGTCGAGATGCCTATCACATTGCATATCCGTTATTGGATTTTGTCGAAAACTTGAACAAACACCTGAAGTTCCGAGGGTACAACAGCTAAAACGCTGTCATAAAAAAAACAAACTAAAAAACAACAAAGACGTGACCAATATTCCAGATTTTTTTCTTGCATATCTGTCGCTGGATTTTTGTCGAGGACCTCTCTATATAAACAGCGGGTGCACCAGACCATATATGGCAGCAGTATCCAATGCAAGGACGAATGGTGGATTTGTAGATTTGAAGGATAGACTAAAGTGAGGTAAACCTTCTGGCTCGACACAGAGAACCAAATTTCCTTGCAGTAGATGAAGCTATAGATTCAATGTAGATGTTCCACATCAAATCAGTGAAAAGTGTGAGACCAAAAAGGCACAGAGAGACGCTGTCATGGAGTTGGTCACCAGCCATGCTGATAGGAGGCAGGGAGCGTTCTCTATGGTGAGTAAATGAGAGCAGCTTCGATTTGAAGGGATTAAAGTTTACAAGCCATTTCCTGCCCCAGTCATTCACAGATTGGAGGTCCTTTTCAAGAACGGCGGCCAGGCTAGCTTTGCCAGCAATGCTGGATTTACTATTGAGATAGGGGTAAATAGTAGTGTCGTCTGCGAGGATGCCTACTTATGAACAGATGACATCGCGAAGATCGTTGATGAAGACCAGAAACAGTTCTTACCGAACGTCGTAACATTCTCCTCTTGGGAATCACTCTGTAGAATCTATTGATATTTCATTCCAGTCACCAATTAAACAGGAACTTACTATTCATGAGATTTATTTCCGTTGCCAGCATGCTGAGTGTGAGTCAATCTGTAATTTTTGTCGAGACGCCCTATGGAATGATATTTTTTAAACTTCAAAATGAGAATTGCGCCACTGGGTTTTCCTCTTCGGGCAAAGTCGACATGTATGCTTTCATTCTTTCTCGAAAATACCATGTGAAACCTCAATCTTCTCGATGGTACACACCGGCATGCTCTGCCGCTATAGTCCAGAGTCACCGCTATTTTATACCAGCGTAACAGACCCCTTTATAACAGTCACGTATTCCTACTCGTAATAAATGCAAACGATTCCTCGAAGGGGCTACCTTCTGCAATACCGCATCTCTTTTTTTTTTTAAATGTCCTTTCTTCGTCTTTAAGGAAATTGTCCTACATTCACTGGACACGCGTAACAATTCAGTGGACTTTGTTTTTATATAAATGTTCTTGTTTCTTAACTTTTTAAAGAATTTTGAAGGAATCTTTCGCTATTCAATTCAGCTTTGGAATTCTGTCACATGATATGTCCATGATAATCTCAGCAATGCTTCCGTAGAACCACATCATGTTGCCTCGTGATTCAAATTACTAAAGTTTAGTTATAAGATATTATTGTAATGACTACCACGCGGATTCGCTAAATTATGTCCTTATCTTGTTTTATTACCAAGACGCACGTAGTCTTACTTCGAGTGCGTCTCTTCGTAATCAGACATAAGACGTATTCAGATTTGTATTGACATTTGGTCAGATGAAGCCAAACGTGAAGAGGCAAAGGTGTGTTTCTTTAAACTTGATGGATTAGAAATCCTATAAATGTTCAAAGTCAAATTTACACGTAATCTAAATCCAGGTATTTAATCCGTCTCAAAAATGGATACGTCACTTACTTAGCGAGAATATTGACTTGAAATTTCGTATCTCTTCAGGTCATGGGAGATCATGTCTCTTCAGATATTTCTATCCTTTGTAGATTTTAACAATGCTTTTTTTTATTACGCACATCCCTGTTCTGCGATTACTTTACGGAATGTTACTCGTTGTTCCAGTCTATTCCTCTTGTCCTATATCTCCTGAGTGACAAAATGTTTAAAATTCTCTACTCATTTTGCGTTCCAGAAATGTCGCGTCTCTCTATTTGATACTCTTCTTTTTCCACTTTCACTAAACCTTCCTTGTTACTCAAATGATCAGTCCATAGGATTCTCAGCATCCTTCTCTAGAACCGCATTTCTATCGTCTGAAGCAATTTCTTTATCTGTTGAGAATTTATCCAGCATCCATTGCCACATAATAGGACTGATAATATATAACAGTTTAGCATTATTTACTTTGTTTGTAATAAAATTGTCATGTTTTTTAATGCTTTGCTTAGCTTTTGGAATACATATTTCTGTATTCAAGTGTGCTTTCGTATCCTGGTGTCATATTTTCCGTTATCAGATGAAACACAGGCCATCTATTAAAATTATCATGGTTCTTTTGCAACGACGATTTTTAAAACGCCGATTCGTATCTCAGATCCTAAGTTCTACAGTGTTAAAATCTACAGTGTTAAAATAAATTAAACAAACTTTATTTCATTCGAAAATGGAGTTACTTAAAAAAGGAAAACATAATTCACAAGTTATGTTTTATAATTGAATTACGCGCCGTGTATTACATTCAACATACATTGCTGTTCGATAAAAGTGACTCACCTGATTTTTTTTACTAAAAATATTTTTTGTCCATTGTTTTTGGGGTTAAAATAATTTTTAATCTTACTAATATAAAAACCCCTTTCCGACCACCTAGGAAAAAACGTTTATTCACCTCAAGGTATTCTCTTAATCATTATAAATTTGGATATAAATGAGGTTCAGGAGAAAAAAAAACTCAGATATCGCATTCTAATTATTAAACTGGTAGATTTAAAGAACTTTTGACAAAATATTGAAAACTATTTTACAGTACACTGAGAACAATATTCTAGAGAATTCTAGAACAGCTTAAATTAAATCTAGAGTATTCCAGCATCATACAATATAAAAACAGCTTGAAATAGCCACTTAAGTCACCAACCAAATGAAAGGGTACAAACACACATCAGAACCACTTAAGGCATCTATTATTTCCCTCTCAAAAGCAGGCAAGTCTACGGGAGAAATTGCAGAAATTGCTATAACCTCGCAAACAACTGTCTCTCGAGTGCTTAGGGCACATAATGATGCCTTCCTGCTCCAAGGACTGAAACAAGAGGACGATAGAAAAGATCGATGATAGAACTGGCAGGGTAATCAAGAGAGAAGTTGCGAAGAATGGGACTATAACTAGCCAAGAAATTGCAGTCAGTCTAAGCGAAGAGCAAGGTGTTAGTCTTGCCTCTTCAACAGTCCGTCAGAACAAGGTTACAAATCTTGTTAGAACAAGGCTACAAATCTTGTACACGAAGGTTTAAGCCGCTAATAAGCAAAGCCAACAAAGCTAAGAGACTTGAAATGGCTCACTATTACAAAAATTTCACCGTAGAAAACTGGAAGAATATTCTCTTCTCCGATGAAATGAAAGTTGAGCTAAATTCAAAGGATAAGTTGAGTCACTTTTATCGAACAGCTCTGTATATTAACTTTAGTAACATCATGAGTATGTGTTACGTCAGAATGAGATTGAAATCACTAAAAGTTTGGTTCGTCATCGATTGATGAATTAAGGAATAGAAAACACTTCATGTTGAATTAATAAATGCAAAATCATTCAAATAAATAGCTATATGGAATAAATAAAACTCTTTTAGTATAGGAAATAATGAAATTGAACATAGAAAAATTAGTAGGTGGCATAGTTTTATACAATAAAAGATGTTAAAAAACCAAAGATATTAAACTAAATATTCGAATCATGTTCTTAAATAGACCCATCAAAAAAAAATTCTTATGTGGTTGTCATATATGGCACACAACACAGAAGGATATGTATAGACTGTACATGTATATCTGCTATTTCCAACCATTTTCTCAGATAAATAATTCAAAATAGATTGAAGGGAATGACCACAGTGTATTTTGGAATGACTGACTTTCGACGCAGAAACAGAGAAACAGTGAGTGAAATGACATTACTGGGAGATTTCCAAGAGCAAAAACAACAAAAATGTCTAGCACATATAATTCGAAGAGTAAATAAGGATATAATTAAGGTGTTGACTTTCCACACTACCATAAATAAAACGTTAGGAAGTGTTGTAACATAAGGAAGGTTACTGAATAGAATAATCAAACGAAGGTTGGTAATGAACGATAACAGAACAAGAACGACACATATAAGATTCGCCAGCGGCGCGTAGAAGGAGTAGTCAACTTCTAGAAGTGAGTCAAGTGAATTCCATAATGAATCTCCAACTGCAGGATAACTCCCAACCGTCTCAGGCGGTCAGATGTGGGACAAGGCAGAATGCAATGTGGGGTATCCGTGCCCGTCGGCTTGGCCAAAAATTTCTCCGTATATTCCGTATAGAACGGGGTCAAGTAGCTGTTTCCCGAGATGAGACTCTGCCCTTCGATATAATCTCGTCTCGGAATCCTCTCTGCGCGGAGGCAGAGAGTTTAACCAGAACAACTGGAGACGAATCTCTAACTGCAGGATATCTATCAACGTCCCGTCGCGGTCAGGTCTGGCACAAGACGGAATTTAATATGGGGTATCTGAGCCTGTAGCCAAAAATTCCACGTAGATCTGAGCCTGTCTTGGGATCCTCTGCTCAAAAAAAGTTTGGACATGGCAACGAACTTTACCAAAACAGACTACTGTATTTATGTGAATATGGACAATAGAGGAAAACTTAACCAGTTTTAGTTAGGTATAACAGTTAAAGGACATCCTTAAATATGTTATTTTAATTTTCAAGAGTTTTTCGAATATTTCCTCATAAGGGAAAGGCCAGTCCCTTGTCTGATATCGAAAATGAACCGGATGTTGACAGAGAATATATCCAGTTTTCAATAGCTTTTTTTCATTCATTGAAAGAGTAATACGTACACTTTTGGGCCGAAATTGAAAGCGTATCTTTTTTCCACATTGTATTCATTATTTTTGTACGATCAGTATCTTGTCTCGTCATCGGTTTCGACTACACCTTTTTTTGATTCTTGACATGAGACGGCATCAATTGAAAAAAAATCATACATGTCTAGCTATATCACATATTTACTCTAGATTCGCAGGAAGCATGCTTAAAAATTTCGTTACTTTGAGAGAAAAAAAAAAAGAAAATTATATAGCCTTCAAAATATTCTGTTGACAATCTCTTCTATAGAGATAAAAACGGGCATGAACACCTTGACTTCATCAGAAGTATTCTAAAGACATCAAAAGGGTCAAAAGAAGAAAGTGAGAAAGAGGAAGAGAGATAGAGAGATATATATAGAGAGAGTGAGAGATGAAGACTGAGAAAGAGAGAAAAATGGACCTTCAGGTATTAGATCTCAATATATTTATTTTCCTTAAGAAAGACAATAACGTAATTTATTTTGAGCCTGCATTAAATCGTTCTTTCGGGAAAAGGTGACAGGGTTAGCCGGGCATTATGTGAAGAGAAATTCTATCCCGACAAATTAAATAAATTTCTGTAGCTTTTCTGGAATATTGGAGGCCCCAAGAAACACGAAATGATATATATATATATAAATATATAACAATGGATAAGAGCAGAGTTAAATAAATTGAGCAGAGTTTTGAAGAAAAATGGAATACTTTAAACAGAGAAGATAGCTGGTGATCTTGAGAAGTTCAATACGTGGAATTAGATTAGTGGTTGCTGACCTTTTTTTAGACATAAAAGTATCCTTGGGCAAATCTCTGCTATAAAATATAATTCTTATTATTCAAAAAGTGAACTCCAATTCTCATGGAGGAAGGCTAAATGGAGAACTTGAACAATAGTATTATATTATAATTTATATATATATATATATATATATATATATATATATATATATGTATAGAGAGAGAGAGAGAGAGACAGACAGAGAGAGGAGAGAGAAACAGACAGAGACAGACAGACAGAGAAACAAAGAGAGAGAGAGAGAGAGAGAGAGAGAGAGAGAAACTCTGGTTGTTTATATGGATGTGTTTGTGTGGAGAAAATTCGTACATGTGTGCATGTGTGCCTTTGCTTTGGAGAGTCTCAGCACAAATACAGTTAAACAAGCATAAATAAACCCAATTTTAAAAAATAAACCATTTTAAACATAAGTTTGTGACCCTAGGTTTCACGCTTTTGCCTGAAACCCAGGGTCACAAACTCGTGTTCATAGAACTATATATATATATATATATATATATATATATATATATATATATATATATATATCAAAGTACAGCGTTGCTACACATAGAATAAAATTCCAATAATAAAAAACACTATTCGTAAGAGACTGCTAATAATATTTATTCAAATGTATAAGATATGCATGTTACAGAATCACTACAAAAGTTGAAATTTTGTTTCCACACTTTGATATCTCCGGAAGCCACCAAAGACGACAGAAGTGTTGAAACAAAATTGCAATTTTTAGCGCTTTTATAATATACATATGTATATATATATATATATATATATATATATATATATATATATATATTGATTTATAATATATATAGTTCATACGTATTTACAGACGTACGTATATACAAATATTTTTATGAATGTATACAGTATATTGCACCATATATATTAAATCTCACACATACTCATACACGGAGGATTCACAAGAAGAAGTCAGTGTTCATTCACGAATTGTACCACCCCCACTAAAATCAAATTGCCCAACCCCTGCGCCGTGTGCATCTCGCTTTATGAACCAAGGAATTAGATTGCGAATTCTTTGGCGGGTGAGGAAAACAAATATATGATAATCAAATTGCTCAATATCTGTTGGAAATTCCATATAAATTGGAAAAATAGGAGTTTGCTGTATAATGTACACTTTTTTCATTGTTCGGTCTGCTGTCCACATATTCAGTGCCATATTCTCGACTTTATTTTGTCCACTGGTCTAGATTTTTCTGGTTCCACGTGCTACGCCTCTTCCGAGCAGTTCAGTATCTGTTAATGTCGCTTTTAATTCCACTCACCATTTTTTTTCACCTCTGCCGTAGCCAAGTATTGAACCTGGACACACCAGAGGTGAATATATGAATTTTTTTGACTTATAAAACTATTTACATCCGACGTGAATATATGAATGTTTGGGACTTATAAAACTAATGTTTCTGTAATTGTTTTTACTAGAGCTCATATTACAATTTTTGGCGCGTGGAACTAGAAAATCTACCCAAGTGGTCGAAATAAATGGTTCAGTTCGAAAATCCAATCATCTGAAGAAGACCGGAGCGTACAACGACCGAAACGTTGTCAATATGATAACATAGATGAGGTAACGGTCCGACAATGTAAATAGGGTAAATAATTACAATAACTCATCTAGAGAAATATAGAAAGATCTTGCTGAATAACTAAGGTTACCTTTTTAATAAAATAATTTTCGGTTTCTCGTTAAGGTATCAAAGAGAAATAAAAACGAATTTGAACAGACTAGTCCGGGATTTGAACTCGGCACTCTGTATTTTCCGAGGCAATATCTATTACGCTAACCGCACATCTCATCTCGTGTCTTTAATTGCATTGTTAAAAATCAGTCTGTCTGTCTATCTATCTATCTATTTCAGGTTGTTCACTATCTATCTATCTATCTATCTATCTATCTATGTCACCCGTAACATTTAAATCTGGATGAGCACTCTTGAGAGAAAGCACGCATTTCTAAACAATGACTACTGCTGCTAATATTGCAAAACTCTTCTATGAATTGAAACCTCTAGATCATTGGCGTGTTTATTCGAAGAATACGTACGTAAAAATCCACCTTCCTCTCTATCTGATAGCACAGGAGAAAAATCTCCGACTGATGCCAAATCAGTCGCGTTTCGATCCCGGCTTCAGGCAATCGGATGTCTAGCGACACTGATGAGCTGTAATACAGCGAAACAGTCTGTCGATGACAAGATATATATATATAAATAAATACATATATATAAACACACACACACACACATATATATATATATATATATATATATATATATATATATATATATATATATAAACTCCCAAGAGGATAGAATCCAGGTAGAACTTAATGTCCAGGACAGAGTAAGAATATAATATAAAAGGATCAAACACTGATATTCCATGGTTATAATTTATTACATTGGAATCATTATCACGATTCAATCCATCATGTCTGTCTGTCTGTCTGTCTATCTATCTATCTATCTATCTATCTATCTATCTATCTATATTCTGTCCATCTTTACAATATAGCAAAATACTTGTTGATAACACCAGTATACTACACAACACCTTATATCAAAATCAACCAACCAACACACAACAGATCTTATTAGGAATATAGCAACAACGTATTAAAGTATATCTAACAATTACAAATTCCGATCAGCTCCATTTTATTGAAAATATTGTTTTGTAAAAAAATTCAATAACTAAAAAGAGAAAAAAGAAAATTTTAAAATAATTCAAGAGCTCGGTCGTGTGTGTTTTTTTTAAAAAAAAACATCATCACAATGGAATGTGGATTTTATCGCAGTTGGAAAGGATGGAAAGTACTTGGGTTAGTTAACAAAAAGTATGTCGCTTTCCTTGATGGAATTCCTTTTAGCATAAAGAAACTCGTTTGGCAACTGAAATGTATCAGTATAAAAATAAGTAGGCAAAATACGTCTGTATTATTCAATGAAACATGATGCTATGTAAATACACAGACGTTTGTGTGTGTGTGTGTGTGTGTGTGTGTGTGTGTGTGTGTGTGTGTGTGTGCGTGAGGATGTGCATGTCTGTACCTGGAGATACATCATATCATTGTGTGATTGTAAATTTTCACATTCCTAGCGGGGCTTTTATCACATCGTCATTGTAACTAGGCTTCTTTCTACTACTGATACCATTTCTACTTAATCTGCTTACAGCGCATTGTATACCGATATCTTTTGTGAAGCGTAAGTCGTATCAGCTCTTCATATCTCTTCTTCCAACGGTCGTTCATCTACTAACCATGATTACCTCTCGACACCGCCATTGATTAAGTAGCGACTCGGATTCTTTAATCGTGGCATCAACAGATGCACTCAACTTCTTATCTGCACAGAAAAGAACAGGGATCAGTTTACGGTCTATCTTTCTTCAAATTATGATTTAACATATTTCTCGGGGATTTCATTTAGAAAAAAAAATGGAAAAGAAAGATATACACAGGAAAGCGCAAATAAACCGATCATGACAAGACATAGAGCGACAGAAAGAAGTCTGTCTGTGATCTATATACACTTACTGTCCAATACGAAGCTGATTTAAAAATACCATTGCTGTTTCAGGGAGTCTTGTCCTCATGAGGTGATGCAAACTTTTCGCCTTCAGCCAGATTCAACCTCCCTAGTATGGACCGAGATGTAATTCTGGTAAGTTCGTTATATTCACTTGATAAATGTATGAATCAATCATACAATGGGTTAAATAGCAGAACAGATTATGATATCTAGCCGTAGTTTTCAACCAGCCTAGGAGAAGGATAACTGAATTCAAAACCGATAGATTTACCTTAAGCAAGATCTCGAATAGATTTCGACCAAAGTGCTTAAACAAAAACAACTCACTGAATAACAATTGTGCCAGCAAACCTGTAATAATTTATGCAAAATAAACTTTCCTCAGTGACTTCCTAGGAACCAAATAAAAAGAGTTTACATTTTGTATATTTGAGCTTATTTTTCTGACCTTAGTGAAGATATTTAAAGCGCATCTCTTGTAAATAATATCATATAGAGTGTGTCTATATTTCTGAGATGAGGTATATTTGTCACAACGTTTCGGCCGTTGTACGCTCTGGCCTTCTTCAGGTGGTTGGAATTTCGAACTGAACCCTTTATTTCGATCACTGGGTTAGACTCTTCTAGTTCCACGTGCCATGTTAATGGTAACATTAACCTATTCCTTACAAGAAAACATACAACTGCCATTTGAAATTTATAAAATCTTTCTTTTAAAACAATTTTTCAGGTAAAAAGGTTTCCCAATTCCAGTACTAATGATGGTTCCCATTTAAAATCTTTTATTGGAATATCACCATCTTGATTATGTCATTATTTCTTTTTGTGCTAAAGGTGATATCCATTTTAGGTGTTGCTGCTGTTAAAAGTCATCAAATGATTTGGATTCTATTATTTCGTGCAATTCTTTGTTTGTGATTCTGTAACGCCAGTCCATAACGTTCGGAGAAATGTAGTATTCACCCAGTCACATAGGCCTCACTCACTCAAGGCCATTTTAAGCATTGATCTTAGAAAGCGGCTCTATACAGCTAAACAACTTTGGTGCCATGATGACAGCCCTTAATATAAACGATCAGTTATTATTTCTTCTACAATTGTGTATTTTATCACATATATATATTTTTTTATGTTTCTATTTAAATTGTTTAATTTAATTGTTTCTATTTAAATTATATGTTGTGATTCGCGTATCATGCGACTTTTCAAGACCTAATTTTGAAGCAAATGCATCATCTACAAATTAGCGTTTGTACTGTTGGAGACACGATGGAGTAATGGATAGCGGTTCGGATTGAGAATTCACGTGCTAATACCCTGGGGAAATGTATGAAACTTCCTCTTCTCCCGCCAGCTATGAGTAAATAGCTGGACAGATTGGGTTCTATAGCCTTGGATGACAACTGGTTAACAGGTAGATATCCAAAGATACATGATCGTCTAAGCGTGTATCCCGCATGACACATAACTATCTGACTGCTGCCCTGGCTACGTCGTTGGCCAAACTATGTAGCCATTTGCTGTAGTTAAATTAACTTCAAAATTACGTATTCAGAAAACACATTACAGTACATGACACGCGCATATATATATATATATATATATATATATATATATATATATATATATATATATTGGTGCATGTTTCATTAAATAATATATACAAGTTGTGTCTATTTATTTTATGCAAATTCCTTTCATATTGTCTGATAAGCTTAATAATATTATCATTGAAAGACGAAAGAAAATCACCATATTGATACATGTTTTTTAATCCTATCTAAGCTTTCGGCTTGCATAAGCCACCATGAAAGATGACAATTACATTACAATATATTGAACAATACACAGACATAGCAATAATGATAGGTAGGAATTTTAGATTTCATAGAACGCAGGGAACGTTCGATAAATCCTGTGAGAAGTTTCATCTGTCTTAAGCCATTTTATATTTTGTGTACTTAATGTACAATATTATGTACTATCCATATGTAGGCGGTTTTATGCCCAGTAAATGTTCCAGATTATTTTAAAACATTTAAAGGATCACGTTTCTTTGTTTCGAAAAACATTTGTTCAATCCGATGCTTATACACTGATAAAAAAAAAAAAAATAAGACTCATCCTTTAACCTATAATCAATAAAATGAGTGATTAGATTTCCAGGAACAAAATATCCATTGGTGTTTCCGTATCACAGTTATAGAAAATATATTTACTTCTGGATCTGCATTTCTTTTTTATCTGAATGCAAGAAAATCCTAAATCCTATGTTAATACATCGATTTATATTGATCTGATCAGAGGGATAGGCATATATTATCCATTGTATTTCAGAACAGATACATGAGGCGCATCATAGTAGATACATACTTATAACGAAACTAATCACTCTACTTGCTTATCGATCAACTGCTCTCGTTCTTGTATCACTTTATCCCTCCTTCTCTCCATCTCTTGATTTCTCTGAAGATGCCTGATAACATCCCGGTTATCAGGTCGGAAGCTAGAATCTATAGAACGGTATCGAATTCCATCTGATGCTGAATACGGTAATTTCCGAGGAAAGGCTTGAACTCAGTTCACCCTGTTTTCTATCACACCATGTGGAATAAATGTCGTACCAGTGTCATACTGCTTAGTGTCAAACTTTACTTTAGCATTACTTAATATGTTATAAGGGCTGTTTACCTATGGCGGTATCCGCTGACGAGTGTACAGAATAATTGTGGTAGAGTCCGTATACGAAACTCTAGAATCGGGATAGACTGAATTTGACACCAATCAGATAAGTGGCAAATTTTATATTTGTATTACTTCTCACTCTGTCTCTGTTTTTCTGCCTGTCTCTGTCCCTGTCTCTGTCTGTCTCGCTCTCTCTCTCTCTCTCTCTCTCTCTATATATATATATATATATATATAGATAGATAGATAGATATATATATATTGGAAAACTATATATACATTTTTATATATCACTAGCAGTAGAACCCGGCGTTGCCCGGGGATGTAACAGTAAGAGATAGATCAAGTATCGACCATCATAAAGACTGAAAAATAAAATTGACAAAGATTATTGTTTAAGGTTGACGGACACGCATGTCTTAATTAGTTTTTTTTTTTTTTACGAATTGGTCAAACCCAAACTCAAACAAAAACATTGTTTTCAATCGTTATGAGTGTACCGATTGAAAATAATTTTATTATAAACAATTGTCTTGTAAATGGAATTTTTAAATCATTCTGAATGTAAAAATAAAGAAAAAAGTGTGCAAGGCAATAAGAAACACTACCTGGCAAAAAAGGTGAAGTTTTGTTGAAATCGGTTGAAAAATGTAGGAAATCCGATCCCATATATAAACGAACACACAAACACACACACACAAACAACCTGGGTTTTATAATAAGTATAACTCGATATGAGTTGTCCCCCTTTCATTCTCGCGATGACTCTTAATCGTGTTTTCAAATTGATTTCGTGCAAAAACAATTGTGTTTTTCCAATTTTTGCGCTGTCAGAACCACCGTAAGGTAATTTTACGTAGTCCTGTGAAGTTTTGTTGAAATCGGTTGAAAAATGTAGGAAATCCGATCCAATATATAAACATACGGACACACACACACATTTCGTATGTTGTGTTTTATCCTTTAGGACTTCATCGAGCTAAAGGGATGTTGACATTGATTCGACCACACAAGCGCATGATGGAGTCGGGTCTCATTTAATTTATTATTTTAAATATATGCTTTAACTGATTCCATTTAGTTTATTTGCCTTTTTGTTCATGCTTCCACCCAACCTTTATTTAATATACTTTACTTTTCCTTGACATCATCTTGCATCGTAATGAAAATAGCCTAAAACTTAGTTTCTATTGCAAATCAATTGATAGAAATGATTTCATATATTTTTATTCTGAGCAAAACAACAAAATATAATACGCTATAATCATCGGATTCTATTTCAGAACATACAAAATCTGTCGCCCTGAATATTTATATGAAGAGGAAAAATACATTTAAAAATACTTTTAAGCTCCTCTAATACCTTAATTAGTTCATATTCAATCCGAAACAAAAGGATCGTAAAATATTGAACAATAGAAAAGTGGATCATTCTGATATAAGCTTAACATAAAATTTATTTCAACTACTTTTAAATCAATAAAAGACTTAATTCATACAAAACAAAATAATAAACTCAAAACTTGAATGGGAAATTTAATCTATCACTGGTATTATTATTGTCACAAGTAATACATAAGAAAAGACTCAATGAATGTAATTAAAAGATTACATGAACACAAAAGGTAGCTTTTACGGAAAGATACAATATTTGCATAAGTTACTCACCGTAATGTGCTTGATCGTAATTTTGTTTTATAAATGCTGTTCTAATTAAAATAGAAAGCAATTAACTAAGACGAAAATGTATAGAAAGTGCTTTAATTGCTATATCATCCACAGTAAATTTGCGTATAGTTCCTCAAAACATAACACGTTTGTAGGCAGAAGTTTGAAGCTTGGAGAGAATTATTATTGTCTCACCCCAAAGTCGATGACAACTAATGGTAATAAGAAATCAAGGTAACCCTTTTCAGATATCAACTTTAACGAATGAATCTTACACAACGTGGTCTGTCACACTGGTTGGAGGGCATTAGAGATCGCTGCAGAAAGATGGTGAAAGTCTCACTTGGCTGAATAACCGTTGAGCGACAATTCTAGTTATGGTTGATTTACTTACTATTATTTGTATTTTTAGGAATACTTGTGGTTATTGATATATTCATATAGTAATGGCGTGATTGATTTATGTATAAAAAGAAGTATCAATCATTCTTATGAGTGTCTCACACCCGCAGTCGACTTCAACTAGTGACAATGAGAAATGAAGATAACCCTTTTCAGATGTCAACGTCAACGGACGAACAATGGGTTACCAATCCAGTAAGAACCTGACTTCGGATATATGCCAATATATACTGGCTATATGGGCTGGAGTTATCTATTCATCACTTTCTTGTTTCGAAGAAGTTTAAGAGCATATACGCGGCCGTTTTGGTGATTAATTATTTTACACACTACAACCGCTTTCCCTCCGACGGAACAGCGCAAAACTTTTACTATACAAACGCTATTCCCATGCTAAATGATCTGGCGAGCTATATTCTTTATTTCCCACTATTGCAAGCCTTCACAGCTAAACTTAACATGCAACGCAGACTGGGACGAGCACCATCACGATTCCCTTCGCATTCCTGGAACAAAAAAGACGTTCCACTCGAACAGATTTTTACTACGAAATTTACTTTGTAGCCCCGGCTCCCGTGTGGATGCTTTCTTAACCACTTTAAGATTAACCTCTTCAAGTCTTGGGTTAATCTTAATCTTTTCAACATATTATCATAAACAGTTTATTACCGTTCATACAATCTCTATCAGTGAGCCGCCACCTTGACTCGCTGTTATAGTGTAAACATTAGTATGAACATATGGAAACAGATTAGAGTGGAAGAAAGGAGTTAATGATATCCGAGTTCCCCCCCCCCCGTAAAGGGTAATTGTGGTTATACTCGGAGAAAGAAATCAGTGAATGCAATAGAACAACGGTAATATTCACATTCGTATGATAAAGTTATAATAGCATACTCAGGTGAAAAATCGATGTCTAACTGAGGAAAAAAATATTTCCTAGAAAATGCAGCATGTGTTAAACAATCGGATTCTGGTGAAGGAGAAATTATCACATTAGAAGGAAATAAGCCGAAACAGGAAGACAACGTCAGCTAGCATGCTGCTTGGATTGAGCCAATTTAAAACGACATGGAGATAAGATTTCGGCAACGTTGGGAAAATTAATGTAAGTTGAATTTCTGAGATTATATGAAAATAATTTTGTTTCGAGCCACAATGGAAAGCGTGATACAGTAAGGTGCTCACGACATTAATGAGTGATGGGCTTGATGGAACACACACGCTCGCGCGTGCGCACAAACACATATATAATTACTAATAGTAATAGTCGTTTGTAAAAAACTCAGATAGCTCAACTTGTAGATATGTCAAAACAAATCGGTACCCGAGAAAAAAAACTGGAAATAAAAAAAGGAAAGAACTAAAAACATCCGAACAGGTTACACTGAAGATCCATTTAGGTGAAACCAAGGTAGGTTTTCCTGGCTCTTTAGGATTTATTTTAGATAGATAGATAGATAGATAATATTAGTGGTAAATATACACATAAATATGCAAAATATATAAATATATATACATACATGCATTCACATACAAATATTTTTTTTTAATTCCAAGAGGATAGAATCCAGGTAGTACTCAATTTCCAGTATGTACGTGTATATGTTATTGTGTATATGTTTATACGCATGTGTTTCTGAACATAAAAATATAGGTCCTTGCTAGATAATCCTTACATTTATTTTTTATATGTTTATATTTGATTTGTAACCTGTAGTCGATATTAATTTTGTAAAATTTTCTTAATTACATAGCGGCCCTTTCAGTAAATGCCCTTCAGTTTTAGTTTTCGCCCCATCTCTCTGCCCACCCGTTTTTCTTTTCTTTTCCTCTCCCTCCCTCCCTCTTCTGATCATTACGATTAGATCATCTATCGTGTGTGTATGTCACCACAAAATGTATTCTTTTCCGGATACATCTTTACTGTATTAGACATCCGACAACATTCATATTTCTCTCACTTAAACCGTCTTTGACTCACCTCTCTAAAACTTCTCTATGTTAAATTTTAATCCCCCACATTCTCTCGTCTGTTAACACTCTCTTTAGCTCTAACATTCATCCCACACTCTCATACTTACACTCTCTCTAAATTCTATTTTTTATTTCCAGAGTTGTTTTTTCTGTTTTCTTTTTGAATTTGTAGGTCTGATGAATTGGGTCGTATTTACGATTCTAATGGAATAAATTATGACCATGGAATATTAGTGTTTAAGTTTTTTTATTATATATATATATATATATATATATATATATATATATATATATATATATATATATATATGACGTCGTCCCCTGTCGCAGCGCCAACTGTGACGTTCTATCCTGGTCACGGCAACAGTTGTGACATCGTCCCCTGGTCGCAGAGCCAACTGTGAGGTTCTATCCTGGTCTACCACGGCACCAACTGTGACGTCCCTAAACAGCACCAATTGTGACGTCCTCGCCGCGGCGCCAGCTGTTCGCTCCTCGCTGCTCCGTTCGGGTGTCGCTGCTCCAAACGTGACGTTCTAACCTTTTGGTGATTCGGGTGGGAATCTGGTTAGATTTGATATCAGCCTCGTCGTTTCCAACTCGTTTCCAACGCCTGGTTACCAAGGTAACTGCATTGATCTCCAGTCTGCCTACCCACGTTGTGAATTGATCTTAGACAGACGAGATCAATCAGTGGTTGGGACCGTAATGCAAATCGAGTTCAGCGGGGTGATACCACACAAATATGCACCAAAAGAAAATAAAATGAAAACTCGAAAAGTTCAAAGTATCAAAAAAAGGTAACAAACTTTATGTCTAGTTGTTCGATACATAGGACTGCATCTATCTCCCGACCCGTTCTATGGATTGTGACACGTCGTTTTTCGTTAGGCGAGTTTTAACGCTTCAAGTTGTTTGCTCTCTAAGAAATTGGTTTTTCGGTGGGTCTTTGGACGAAAGTCGAAATAAAAAACTTATTGGGGTGGTCTGGATCTAAGTCGCTCTTCAAAATAATTGTTCTTGGGTTGAAGAGGAGTCCGGAATTAGCGTGAATCTTTGTCAGCTATCTGCGAGGCGGCATCAACTGGAGACTCAACTCAAACTTTTCTGGAACTGAATCTACTGGAACTCAACTTTTTCTGCTCGTTGTGGCTTCGCTTATATGGACGCCGACCAAAACCGGGGTGGGTCTGTCGGCGTCGGGGTATCCTCGATAATTCTAAATATATATCCACCTTTCTGGTTAGGAATTTCCACTTTTTTCCATTTTTCGGAGCCTTTCCTTACTCCCACATTCTCACCATACTTCAGAGGGGCGTGAACTGCCCTCCTCACTTCTTCGTAGCAGCTTCTCATACCTATACTCTGGATGAGGCGGCGACAGCCTCCTTCGTGCGTCACGTGATCACCACTCGACCAATGATGTCTTAGACGGGCGTGGACGAATCCGCGGCTTTGTTTCAGGGGAAAAAATATCTTGCTTAACTAAAAAAAAAAATATCCCTTCTTTTCCTTTTCTTCCTCTTAATCGCCGTTATCATTTCTCTAGCCGCAAACGGGACAATATGAAAAATGGCGGTCATAACTCTTGTTCTACACGTGGTTTTCGTCAGGTATTTTATCGCTAATTATCCTAATGGGTGGTCTTTTTAACACGGCCAACGTCGCTCCGAAAAGACATTTCTAAATTCCCATTCATTTCCCTTCGGTACATATTTCTGATAACATAATTTTATTATCGCAGGCCAAGGATGTTCCGTCGAAGGAAATCGGTCAGCGGACACTCGTGGGTGGCTTTTAATTTTTCATATCTGTCCAAAGTCCTTTTAGTTGCCTGTTTTTCGTCACTTATCGAAATAACATTTTCATTTGAATTTTTCTTTGGCCAGTCGGTCTGTATTTGATAACAAGATGCTTTCCCGTACCAATAGTTTGTTTTCATATCCTTAGATAACACAGCCGTCGCCATAACATATCTGATTCTTTCTTTCTTTCCCTTTCTTTTTACTCAGAATTTCCCTGTCATTGTAATGACACCCTTTCGCCATTTGTTGCTTATCAAAATATCCCTTATCCATTGTCTCTTAGCCGTGTGTGTGTGTTCTGCTTATCATCCACGATTCGGTCCTTAGCCTCTCATTCTGCCTTCTTTTCTTTCTTTTCTTTCTTTTCTTTTTCTGCCTCGTTAAATGGTGCCACAATATGAAGGAATTGTTAGGATAAAAGATGTACATACAGGCACAAATACTTGCACGTACTTAAGTATATTCCCCGCCCCCGTATTAGAAATACTGTGCCTAATGTTACGAAACAGAGCTATATGTATGTATTAGTCAATATGCATAATATCTAACGTCGATAACATAACTTAGAGTTTGATGCAGTTAATGCAATCTTCAGAATATCCACATCTAAAGATTACACTAACTGCATAAATCTCGGAGTTGTGTTACTTACGTTGGACATTATGTATATTTAGTATATATATATATATATATATATATATATATATATATATATATATGGGTGCTTAGGGTTATAGTTGGTGTATCATGGAAACACAGTAACAAAAACCTATGTGGGTTATTTAAGTAACGATACCGTTTTGAGAAGCTCAGAACTAATTAAGATCATTGAAGACACAGAAGAACGTGATGAAGACTATTTAATAGTCTTTGCGTTCTCTGGAAATAAGAAAAAACAGTGAGAAATAGAGACGGTAAGAAAGAAAATGATGACGTTATCAACGACTGAAAGAAAAAAGAAAGCATACATTTTAAAGCTTATTAACGATGTGTACAATAAAATAATGTCTGCCAGACTCGGATAACGACGTCAGCGATTGTCAAAGCGCAGTTACAGTTCCTGAAACGAAATAGTGAGAGAATATAACTTCGCTAATCTATACAGATGACATCATCAAACATCTGTAAATAGAAATAAATTCAGTAAAACTCGGATGACAACACCAACAATCGAGAAAGACAAATGGCGAAAGTCATTAATCATGACAAGTATAAAGCGAAAATTATTATTGTCTCATCGCGAAGTCGATGTCAGCTAATGGCAATGAGAAATGAAGATGATCCTTTTCAGATGTCAGCGTCAATGGCAATGAAAAACAGGTCTGTAACACTGGTTGGAGGGCATTAGCAAACGCTGCTAAAAGATGATGAAACTCACACTTGGATGAATCGCCGTTCAACGACAATTTTGGTTATGGTTGATTTACTTGCTATTATTTTTATTTTGAACAATAATTTGGATTATTGATATTTTCATGGTGTAATTGATTTAGATGTAATCATTTATCAGACATTCTTTCTTTTGTTGGTCTGTTCTGAACAATTATAACATGGCTAAAATTTCGGTTAGTTTTATATATATATATATATATAAAACATATGCAATAACCCTTATATACCTCCACTGTTGCTAACCTGCACCAACAAAGTTCCATTTTACGTTCACAAAAATAACATATATAAAAAATGCGATGGTGTTTCCATGGGTTCAGTTGTTGGTCCGATCATTAGCATTTTTAAATGTTTAACTTTGAGAATAACATCTTTAAGAGCTTTAGAAAAACCTTCATCTACCTAAGATACGTTGACGATATCCTTTTATTAGTCAAGAATACCGCAGGGATAATAAAAAAATATAGAACAATCATCAATAATAAGTTCCCTAAGTATATTGTTGATGAACAAATAAGATGTTCCATCAGAGATCTTCATACAAAACAAATAGAGCATAATTCTTCTTCGACTAACCCCAAATATATCAATTTTATATATCGTAACCAAATTCACGCTAACTATAACCAAGACGAAAATATCCTAAAAAATAATAAAGACAAATGCATCCATCGCTAATCCCAGTAAAAAAAAAAAAAATAAATTATATACAACACTGAATCCACTATATCTAATAAAATAATTCGTAACGACTCTTCCCCGGCCAATAACGTGTTACAGTAAACTAACATTATTAATAAATTTAAATGTCATCTGGGAGATTGTATTTCCAACGATAAAAATAACATCTATGTTGTACACACGACAACAACGCTTTTACGTAGGATAAGTCTTCATTGAATAACATATTCAATATTTCTAAACATTTACAATAACATATCTGTTCACATATCAGATCAGGGAAATCCTCATCAAAAATATTTTCTTAATTTTCCACGAAAAGAAGAAAAACAAACTAAAAATTCACGAAGCTATTTATATGAAAAAAAAAAAAGAAACCAAACATTAATAAAATTAATTATGAATACTCCACCAACATTTGAAAATGTGTACAATAGATAATTTTAAAATGTTAATGTTCGTACTAATAGTTCATCCTTTATTTTTTGACTTCTCATCTCAGAATATCTTTCAATACATAACTAGTTACCTCCACTTAAACAGCGCTTGTTAACCACGACATGACACAGCATTCCCGACTGCATATATAAGAAAGTTAATTTTCACATGATCACAAATTTTTTATCTTTCACAACTATGAACACCACAACACTTAACTGATGATGATATTATGATATGTCGAAAGTACCCGTACTTCAATAATCACACACACACACACACACACACACACACACACACACACACACACACATATATATATATATATATATATATATATATATATAAACTCATATACTATAGTTGTATATGAGATTACAAAGCCTTAACTACAACGGACATTACGAAAGTGACAACGAGTATTCGTTGACATTACAAAAGTGGCAGCGAATGTTCGTTGACATTACAAAAATTAAATTTAAGGATGTCGCAAAAACATTTAAGAACACTTTATGCAAGAAAAGTTTTATTGACCAGCATGAAAAATTTAAGAATTAACAAAAGAATTACGAATTTATATGTAAATATTGAAAAAAGATAAAAATAATAGGAACATCGGTAGACAAGTTACCACCTCTTAGCTGGACAACAGAAAGAAAAAAACGCAATTTTAAGAAGTACATGAAATTTAGTTTCCTTACAGTAAGGAATTTCTCTTGTTATGCCGAGAGGAACTGTTAGTCTCTTTATGGAAATAGAGAATCAACAAAACTTATAACGATAATAGAAGAACATGGAGAATATTTAGTATTGTGTGTGGCGGAATTCTATCGCCATTCAAAGTAAATACGGAAAAGGATTGTAAAATTTGGACAAGACGTTTCGAGAATGGTACAGGATCCAATCAGGAAGCTTTAAGCTAAATAAAATATTAAGGAAACGAAATAATGCATTCTATGCTTCAAATCCTGTTATTCTCACACCGCAGTGTTTTAGGGTTTCAATGATATTACATTAATGGAATCGCCATTCGGCTTTCTAGAGAATTATCCAATAGAAACCGGCGGACTACATTAAAAGGGGTGTAGCTAATAGGAAAACAATATTCACACAAATAATTATTCATTAAAGTTATAAACACTGCTAAACTTGTTGGCAAAGACATTGTTATGAAATGTTTAGCATTGTTCAAATATTCCGGTCATTGTTTGTTTTATCATTACCTTTTGGGTGATGCATTCTTCGGCCTTTAGAATATTCTCGGAAAATAGGGGATGGATAATTATCATTAATACACAAGCTGTTTTCGTCTTTTAATTTTTTTAGGTATCCGATCAATATAATTTTGAAAATGACTTGGTTAAAATTTCTGACGATATTCTGTCACATATTTATATTATGAAAAAAAGTGAATCTTAGATAAAAATAAAAAAAAAATTGCTCTTTGACTCAGATATTCTGAAAGATAAGTTTGGATAAAGAAATTTCCATTAATAGACGCATCAAATTCTGATCGTGAATTATTTGAGAAAAATGGACAAAAATATATTCCAGCCAGGTCCAAAATTTTAAAAGCAATTTGATGAAAAAACAAACGTAGAAACTATCAATAAATGGCTGTATATTGTCATTAATCTTCATTAAAGTTTTTTCTGAATGTCTTGTGTCGGAAGCGGTAACATTAATTTTAGCCGCTCGAAATATACAATGTCTATAGTTTTGATGAATAAATGACGAGCGAAAAAATTGAGATGAGGGAGAAGGTAGAGAAATATTGGTTAGGGAGTGGGAGAAATTGGAGTGGAAGATATGGAGTGGGAGAATGGAAGAGATAAGGATAGAATAGAATATATAGATAGGACAGAATGAGGGAAAGGGGTATTTAGTGATAGGGGGAGAGAGAAGTTAGATATGGGGCGTGACTGAAGAGATATGAGTGGGAATGTGGGATAGAGGAAAGTATAGATGGGGGAGAGGTCCGAGATAGTGATAGAGCGGTAGAGATGCGAAAAAGAGAGGGGGAGAGAGAATCAGGTAGAAAGGGGAAGATATGGACATACAAAATGGCTGGTTGGTTGGTTTGGTTAATTTTGTGTAGCGGCATATCAACACATCTATGGGTTCTTTAATAATGAAATCTAAATACTTTGAAAACAATTTTATGGCTTCAACTAAATATATTTTGAATGCAATTTTATGCCTTGAACTACAGATAAAATGTATTGTTGGTCATTTTACTATAAATATGTATTGTTGGTTATTTTTATATAAATATATATTGCTGGTATTTTATTATAAAAATGTATTCTATATTTTTTAGTGTTTCGTTTTGGGTGTTCACTATTTGCCCATAGCTGGGACCCTAACAGGTACTACCACCCTGGTTCAGGGTACCCAGTGGAATAACAGCAATTAAGTGATGTTTGTACACTTCTCCAAACTTCAAATCTCCCTATCAGAGACATTGTTGCAGGATGTAGTTTATCGTAACACGACTATACAAAATAGTAAAGTCTGTTATGACAAAGTAATGGGAATGGATGTTTTTCTGTTCTTGCACTGAAAATTAATTATTCTACCGGAAAACGGAAACTTCTGAAAATCATGTAAAAATCAAAGCCGATAAATAATAATAATAATAATAATAATAATAATAATAATAATAATAATAAAGAGAAAGGGGTTTAGAAGTAAGAAAGGATAACGTAAAAAGTGTAAGAAAAGAAAAGAAAATATATAAGAAAAAGAAAGCAATGGAAAAGAGACAAATTCATGAAAAAGGGCAGGCATATTTTCTCTTCGAATTTTTGGGAAGAGGAGATATATTTTTATACCATTGCCCTCGTCAGTATTTTTATGATCTCTGTGCGTGTGATTTTCAAAAAACTTCGAACAGAAGTGTTTATTTTACGACCTACACAATATTATATCTTTTCTATTATCTTGTTAATAGTTTTTTTTTCTCGCTGGGTTAATCATCTTCAAGTTTTTTCTTTAGTACTTAATATTTGCTCGGGCCCAGAGTCTAACGATTTCATCCACTAGGTCATTGTCCTGAGGGACAATCCGAAATAAATATCTTTGAGCCTTAAAGAGAAGGACTGTTCTCTTCTCTCAGTAAGTGTAGTTAAGTGTGACAAGAAGCAGCAGAAGAGGAAGATGACAATGTTCTACTCTTTTAAATAACCGATTCGTTTCGAAATTCCCTAAAGTTTATCCGGATCGTCAAATACCTGAAGAAGGCCAGCGGGCACAACGGTCGAGACTTTATGGTAATAACAGAAAAGAACAAAAGCGCTATCATGTAAATACTCTAAATGGAGAGACATTTCTAGTGCAAGGGAAATCATTTTAAAATTTCCGTTTTCAGTGTATTTTTTGACGATACGAAACTGTCCTAATATGTGTACTAAATGCGTAGGCGAACATAATTAAAGAGAGAAATACAACAATAACATTTAAAGCGACCATGAGCAAATTGCAGTTTGTTTGCCTTTCTTATTACCATCCCTAATTTCATGAGGAAAATAACTTTTATTAACGTGTTATTCGTTTTGTTCTCACTTGTTCACCCACATAATCTTTCATACATAACAAAATACAGAAAAAAATGATTAAGTACAATATTTATCGAGTTTTTAAGATTCTGTTGAATTTAACGTTTTCATCATTTTAAACCACAGGTTATTTTTACTAAGGAATATCATACGTGTAAACATTTATGCTTTTGGATTTTTCTCTCGATAATAAATATATATTTTACTGTTAAAAAATGTTGCCTATGCAGATGAATAAATTCGAAACAAGTCACATGTAGCAGCCGGTATTAATCACTCATGTTATCAGTGATAAGATTCTAGACAAAACTTCAGATTTTTTTTATTAAAGAAAGAATCTTTTTTCCAAATAAAAGAAAATCCCAATTTCTAAGGCAGATGATTACGCGCATGGTCTTTTTGGAGAAAAGATGGCTGCGATAATTTCAAATAAAAATTTCCTTAAGTTTCTTTATAAGTAGTGCGGCCCGTTTTATGATGAATTGTATCTCATGCGGCCCTTTCTTTGAAAACGTTTGCCCATGCATGATATAAAGTCTTCTAATGATATCTATTTAAATACATCAACAAATCTGGAAATAATGGCTCTCCACAGCTACCTGCCCTTTGTTGCGCTAAGAAATGTTTGACCATTTTCAATCCTTCTTTCTACCTGAGGGACCGTCGATTCCAACAAACATAACAAGTAGGTTGCTCATTGGTTTCCCATATCATTTTTGGCTTCATTATACTTTTGAAATTCTTCAGGACATCTGTCCTTCCCATTTGTCACAACTAAGTCTTTTTTAATTGTAAGTAAATGTTTCTTTGTAGTTCTTATTTTCTTTAAAACGTTATTGTTGCTCACATACCACACTAATCATAGAATTAGGGTTACAATATGTAACAATCATTCACTTGAAATACAACATTAGACATACAATTGGAAATATGCTCCCTTTTCTTTATTTCTAATGGAATTTGTCAATCTCTTAATACGTTGCTTAGTTTCTGAAAAGCATTTTCCCTACCTTTGTGCGGTTTTCGATTTCTGTCGTCGGTTCGTAATATTTTTGGTAATATTTTCCTCTGCATTAATATAAAGAATTTAATCCACTTTAATGAAGGTATATTTTGGAAACCAAATTTGTAAGTAATTAAATTAAAAAAAAAAGATTAGTTTATTTACTACTAAATGCAGAGTTATTTGCTAAACCATATACTTTTATTCAAATTAAAGTACTTTTATTAAAGAAGAAGAAATCGTGGTTTAAAATATAAACCCCATAATTGACTGAACAGATTCTATTATTCACTATAAATATATCGTTATTGAAAATAAAAGCTACTTTTATACGTAAGTAAATATAAGTAAAAAGACCATTATTGACGAAGGTGAGAATTCAAAGAGGCCATTATAAAAGAAAGAACATTTTAGATGGCTATTGCAAACCATGTTATGGCTCAATTGCGATGTAGGCTGCTTTTTCTTATCGATAACTAGCAACCATAACCAGTTGGTCGATCAGAAAAAAGCATTCAATTAGAATGGAGCAAGAACAGCATCATGTTTAGATGTAACGGAGTCTATCTTCTTCAATTACTTTAAAGTACTTTCATTAAAAACATTTTGAATTAGTGCAGTTACTGATATAACAGATGTCGTCTGTATTTATTCAATCGAAGATACCTGAGGACACGAAGGGCTAAAAGAAGCAACATAAAGACCCACTTCAGACCACAATTATTTTAGAGCTTTTGAAGTTCAATTTGTCAGTGTGCTACCATGGATGAAAAAAAGCATACATTTATAAAGCAATTATTAAGTTTTAAGAAATTTGGCTGAAATATAAACGAAAAATAAGAAATCAGTAAAAATCGCTATTTTTCTCTATTTACGCCGTTTTTCACTATATAGGTAAACTCAATTATCAAGTTAAATAACTGTTAAACAATCAACTTATTGTTGGATACAATTGAAGAAAGTTGGTATTAACTTGATTGAAAATTGAGGTAGCTTTAGTTTAAAATTTGTGTTGACACCGATTTGTGTTGAAATAGATTTTTCGTTTATCGTTGATCTACGAATAAAGGCAGTAGCGTAGAAATAAAATTAGGTATTGTTGAGCTTGTCATGATGTAAGTAACCGATATACCGAGTTTCAACGAAATTGAAGGAAAACAGTTGAATTTATCGATAATTGATCGTCTTTATCGATTATTGACTTTTTAAAAAAAATATCAATTTTTACGCTAAGAACGTATCTGCTACATTGTAAAATGTATGTGCCAAATTTGTTAAAAATCGGTTGGATGGATCGTGAGTGAAAAGGTATCACACTAACAACCGGTTATATATATATATATATATATATATATATATATATATATAACATCTGAAGTGTTTTAACATCGAACGGAAAGTGCGACACTGAAATCCGAAGGCACATTTGGATAGAAAAATATGAGTTCCAAAAAGCTAAAAAGAGTATTAAGAAACACAAACGTTTCGTTAGAAACAAAGAAATGAATCCTGAATTGTTATGTAATGTCAATCCTTTTATATAGCGATGAAAACTGGTTAAGAAGAGACATAACATAATATGGTAATACAGCAAGATGCTGAAAATATGATGAATCAAACATTTGTTCAACAATGAAGTGTTGAGACAGTGCAAAAAAGAACTATTAAACTTAACATCAGGAAGAGACCGTTGAAATTTCCAATTTCACATAATGAAGAAAGAAGGCTTGGAAAATGTGATACTCAGACAGATAGAAGGAAAAGACACGAAAAAAACAAAACGCATAACGTGTGTGGCAAGATTGAGTGAATGTATTGCGTAGTAAGTTTTTAGAGAGATAGTCAAAAAACAAAATTCATTAAGTTCTACAAGGAAAAGGAAGTTGTGGAAAGCCATGATCGTCAAAGTTGTGAAAGGAGACAGCGCATAGAAGAAGATGCACATATGTTACAATATTGAAGCGTTGTATTTTTCGTAAAATTCCACACAATATGAAAATTAAAATCATCAGAATTCATGGGAAAATCTTTTAAAATGCGTTATTTAATTAAAGTACTGCAGAAAGTTTCAAGGTCAGCATAAATTTTTGTCTTCAAAGAATTGAGAACCTCTTTTATTGGGTTTAACAGTGAATTGTAAGGTAGCAAAATCTAAAAGGAAAATACTTGAAACTTACCAAGTATCTTGAGTGACAGAATTTCACTTTGTCCATCCTGAATAATGTTCTCATTGCTTTGAATAAGTGTGTGTTTCATTTTGAATAAAGTTTATTTGAATAAAAGTATATTTAATTTAAATAGTACTATCTGACTTAGTGAATAACTCTGTAAAAGAACCTAATTGATTTGATTTAATTTGTTTGTTTAACGGCACATTAACCCCTTATGGGTCATGCTGAAATTTAATTTTCGTGGAAACTTTAAAGCAATAAAAATATGATATATGTTATTCTGCATTTACAGTCGAAACATGGTAGATACTAGGTTTTTGTACATATACATGTTTTTACGAACATTCACACTTGAGCAAATTAAGTGAAACAACTGCTTTAGTTTCCTTTATTTCATTATACGGTCAGTTTTAGACCCACTGGAGTGACAGGGTATAATCGATTTCTATTTTTTTCCTCAGATTAGCAGTGGTGTAATATGAATTTATTTTCGGGATGTATGATGAAATATATTTGGCCTTGATAAATAATGCGTCATCCTTGATTACATCAGATTTTCATCACGTCCAAGCACTATTGTCTCAACTGTCGATTAGTAGTCCTACGGCCATTGTCTGCGATGGAAGTTACTCCAAGGAAGCGTACGAAAATTGTAACCTTTGCACGAACACACTGGCAAGCCTTATCAGTGAGCAAATTCAAGTACTATCGACTAGCTCGGAAACTCTCCTGATTTAAATTCAGTCGTGAATCTGTGGTCAAGGAACGGCTTCATGGAATGGACATACGACGTACTAACATGTGCTCTGGGTAATGTTTCATAGGAAAAATACGTAAAAAGTAAATAACGAAATTATTCGTTTTGTTTTAGTTAATTTGCACAAGGATGTAAGTATTAAAGGCGTTAATATAAGTGGTTGATGTTTGTTTTCTTAAAGTTATATTTTGGAAAATAGTTTGATTTAAGAAATTGTAGGATAGTATATGGATTAATATCATGAAAGAGTTCTTTCATGTTAGTTGTTTCATTTAACTTCGCGACATATAGGTCATTTAATGCCGAAATCTAAAGATTTAGAACAAAGTTTTATGGCTTCAACTAAATATATTTTGAACGCACTGCCTTCAGCTACAGATAAAATGTATTGTTAGTGATTTAGCTATAAAATGTATTGTTAATTTTACTATAAATATGTATTGTTTGTATATTTTCATATATATATATATATATATATATATATTGCTGGTATTTTAATATAAAAATATATTTTTCTACATTCACAGTGTTTTGCTTTTGTTTAGAGCTTTACTATTTCACCATAGCTGTGGCCCTAACATTTGCTATCACACCGGCTAAGAGTGGACCTAGGAACAACAGTAATTAAGAAGATGGTTTCACGTTCCTCAAAACCTCCCATATCCAAATCAGGGGCATTGCTGCAGGATGAAGTTTATCTTCATACCCAGGACTAACCTAATTTGAACCTTCTCTAAGTGTATTAATTCAATGGTTTTTGGCAGGGGCTGTATTAAAATCTTAAAAATCGATTAAACCGTTCTGATTGGAGGCATTCCGTGAAGAAACATGGTGTGTTATTTCAAAAGGAAAATGTTGAATTTGCTACACTCAAGCGTGATCTTCAAAATGTAGGTGAGTCATAGGTTGATAAAAAAAGAAGAAAGAAATTTGAAGTGTTTGATTCGCCTCTTACTTTCTAAAGCAGTTGACGTCAATCACGCTAAGACTTATTCGAAGCCATACCCCAAAAAGCAGACTGCACCTGTCAGCACCTTTCCTCAAGCCCCACCCGCAAATGTACCATCTTTGTAATCTGCACGAAAGCGGCATCTGGATAATAAAGGCACATTTTGGCGCATTATTTCCTGAATTGGTTTAATCGTGAGCAAGATGTCAGGTTTCTTCATCCATGTTTGTTTCAGGTCGTGCAAATCAGCTGCCGGCCTTCAGTCATCTCGGAGGACGCAGAATGAAAGAAGGAAAAATAAGATGGTTGCTGATCGGGAAACACCAGAATCGGCGATCTCGTGACTATTAACTGACTATTAACGCATATATATATATATATATATATATATATATATATATATATATATATATATATATATATATATATATATATGTCTGCGTGATCTTGTGTTCGGTAGTATGCTAGTCTTTTGTTATAGGTTCGATGTCACATGCTATAACTGGGCTCATCAACTGAGGCTGTTAGTTATTTCCTCACTAGGAGAACTGGACGAGTTTTTAGTCGTGATCAACCTCAGAAATCTGAATGTTAATGTTCAAAGTTGAAAACCCTCCGAAGGTTATAGATAAAACTTTTCTCCCGAGTCGCTGTAAAAGTTCAATATCACAATACACTGGTCTCCCTAGTTGTGCTTCACAATATGTCTAGCAGAAGGTCATGGTAATAGCAATTACACTAATGGTAATATGAACTCTTTCCTTATTTAGAAGCATTTGGCTATCATTAACTAAATAACCAGCGATCCTGTAGAGTGAAATTTATAAAATATTTCTATAAAAAAAACAAATATCTCTGAGATGAGTTATTATGATTGCTTACATTATTTACCTTATACGGCCTGTTATCCGCATTTTTATTGCCATATTCACAACGTTTTGACCGTTGTACGCTCTGACCTTCTTCAGGTGATTGGAATTTCGAACCGAACACGTTATTTTGTCCACCGGTAGATTATTCTTGTTCCACGTGTCATGTCTCTCCCAGACGTCTCAGTTATTTCTTTTTAACTCATATCTCCAAGTTTTGGTTCATCATTGCTGTAGCCTGGTATTGAACTCCCAAATATTTGGGTATGGTCAATGTATCTAACGACCGTCATTATTTACTGGGCCATGAGGACATTTTTGTATGAATTTTGGGGAATTATAGACCTAATATCTTAGTAACCATTTTTCAAAACCAGGCCACAGCAATGGTGAACCAAAGATTAGGAGAGTTGAGTTAAGGGGGAAATAACTGAGACACCCTGAAAAGGCGTGGCACGTGGACGTAGAACTATCTACCCCGGGGGACGAAATAAATGGTTCGGTTCTAAAGAAGGCCGGAGCGTTCAACGGCTGAAACATTATGAATATAACAATGAATATAACAGGATAGCAATTCGAATAATGTAAATAATGCAAGTAATAAAACAAATTTTGAAGAAAATACCGTTTTCCCTTCCAATAAGGATTATCGCTCTTTCGAGTATTGAGGCGGTTTCCTTCCTACCCTTTTGTTTGAAGTGATGGGGAATGTCAATATATTTATTAGATCTATCTTATATATTTTAGTTGTTGTTGCTGTTTAATGATGTGTATTGTTATTTAATACAGTTCATTGTTTGCAATTGTGTAGCGCCAGTCTACAAGATTTGAAGAAGTATCGTCCATCCGTTCAAAGATATTTTAATCATTGATCTGGGAAAGCGATATTATGCAGTTGACAATTTTGATATTTCTGCACGAATTTGGTGACATTTTGGTGACAACTATATGAAAGTTTCTATCAGAGGAAACTATTTAAGAACATGACTCAAGTTAGGATTTCAATGTTTTACCGAATTGAATTCCACCTCTTAAAAGCCTACATGTTACTTCCCTTTGGACTACAGATGTTGTTACTTGCAAGAGCAGCATCTATACTTCATAGAGATGTCTATAAGACAAGTAATCTATCTATCTATCTATCTATCTATCTATCTATCTATCTATCTCAGTGTATGTATGTATGTATGTATCTATCTATCTATCTCAGTGTGTTCTACTATCTATCTATCTATCTATCTATCTATCTATCTATCTATCTATCTCAATGTTTTCTACTATCTATCTATCTATCTATCTATCTATCTATCTATCTATCTTTCTATCTATCTATCTATATATATATATATATATCTGTGTTCTATCTAATTATCTATCTCAGTGTGTTCTACTATCTATCTATCTATCTATCTATCTATCTATCTATCTATCCCAGTGTGTTCTACTATCTATCTATCTATCTATCTATCTATCTATCTATCAGTGCAAAATAATACCAAAAAAATATAGGAAGCAATATAGGATTATACCTAGAAATAAAGGAAAGAGGTCACATGTGTTTTTCGTTCATTTATTCTAACCATTTTCCCATCGGCTTTGAAGCGATTGACGTCTTGCATGTGATGACCGAAGATCTGTGATCAAATCTCCAGCAATTCCACTCCGATGGCATGTACGAAACTTTCAACATATTGGCCATAATGCAAGTCCATCTATATTCACAACGGCAGACAAGCAGACAGAAAGCGATGCCAGCAAACCTTCCTTGTGGATATGTAAATTGAGTAAACAGACACTGGAACGTAGACAATGAAATGAATAATTTATTTCATATAAATGCGTTGCGGGTATTAAAGTTGGAGATTGATGCCGTAATAAAATGCAGATGAAACAAGAAGGAAGAAGGAATAATAAGAAAAAATGAAAAAAAAAAAAAAACTTTACAGAAAGCAGAACAAACCAATGAAAAAAAATGAATACATAAGAAAATCGACTTTGTAAATATGACCGAAGAAAAAAGCAGTTGAAACGGTATAGGAGCCAATCTAAACTGTAATCAGTGGAATATAAAGCGAGCTTATCCTTTGAGAAAATATTCGCATGTGATTGCTTCGCAGCTTGTATTAAAAACATAAAATTCATTCAGCCATCAGCTTTAATAACTGACTTGGTAGGAATATGCCGATGTTTCGATATGAACAACGATTTTTAAAAATGCATCCGCATCAAAAAGATAATATATATATATATATATATATATATATATATATATATATATATAATACATGAAAGGTTAATGATCAGAGTTGAATCAGACCAGGAAACAGCAGTATTAAAAAGTGCTCGATACACGTGTGGAAAAATAAAAAAAAAGTAAATATATGTAGAGCTTACGGTATCCTTAGGCGATTTTTACCAAGGTAACTCTTAACGATTTTTAAAGTATATATATATATATATATATATATATATATATATATATACTCTCCTAGCTACTGACGTCTTTCTAAAACATTAAAATTTCACCCCGCTCTGCCGTGCGATGATAGCTGGGGGGTAGAATCCCTGACTGACGCCGAATAAAAACTATTTCGGTCCCGGCTTGAAGAAACCGAAAATGTTGCCACATTGCTGAGCTGTGGTGCAGCGAAACAGTCTGTGTATGACTATATATATATATATATATGCGTGTGTGTATGTACACGTGTGTTTATTTATGTACCATATCTGCATTCAAGCATGTTTTGTTGAATAATCTAGATATATTATGACTATTTTTATTTTTATCATCTCGCATACTCAGATCAACTTCTTAAGGATTAGACTTTGAAGGTATCGGAATAAAGAAATTCTGTATCAATTTTTTGATGGCTGCCAGACTTAAATTTCTAATTCCGACACGAACGCAGTCTATACAGCGGGGTTGAATAAGACTGACGTAGTTCCGTCGCTTGAAATAGCTCTATCCCCCCCATATGAGTTAATGTTGGATTTTGTTGGGTAATACTATTTATATTGTAATGATACGACGCAAGCGTCATACCAACTGTACCAACGGGCCTCGACGGCGAACACGTAACTAATTAGACGTGTATATAATTAATCATATATATATATATATATATATATATATATATATATATATATATATATATATAACTATTTAAAAGAAAAACAGACCATTTTAAGGTACCATTATAATAATTTATTACACCAGAGTCCTTTTAAATGACACCGGATCATCAGATAGCACTTCCAAAAATGAAATGAAACGAAAAATGAAATTAAAATTGATGGGTAGTGTAAGTGTTTGTGATTTAACAGAGAGTGTAAAATGGGTAGTTAAAGAGACATGGTAGAATATAGGGAAGGATTAATTTTATATATCTCTCAAGCATACTTTGTATTGGGGAGGAGGAGTTACCAGACTTTGACCTATACATTGACCTCTCAGGATTTCATCCTCCTTGGGATTACCCATTTCTTCGTAACTTATATATATATATATATATATATATATATATATATATATATATGGGAAAGGATAGGTTTATTTTTTATTGTGTTAGATGCTTTTTTCTTTTTCTTTTAGAAATATTTAACCTTTTATTAAGAATATCTTTCATATAAAGACGTTTATTATACAACGTAATCATTAGTTTGTCAGTATTTTTTATTCTCTTTAAGTTTTTCGACCAGGTTGCCTGAATTTTAAAAATGTGAATTGCTAATTGTTTCCCGGAGAGGTGTTCAAATGTTACGGCTTTAACCATCTTGTGAAGAACACATTAAAAATTCAGGAAGCCTTGTTGAAAAACTTAGGGAAATAAATATGACCGACAGACTCATGGCGAGCTTAGATATTCTATCCTTTTTATCAGACACAGACAGAGAAACACACAAATAGAAACACACAAATAGAAACACACAAATAGAAACACAGACATGCACTGAATGTGTGTGTATGTTTGTGTGTGTGTGTGTGATGTGAGTGAGTGTGTGTGTGTGTGATATAGAAACTTCATCATAAATAAGCTACGAAGTACATATATCAAATCAAATTTCTAAGAATTACACATCTTTGACATTGGACCGAAAATGTGATATAAAAATTCGAATAGCAAATGATGACTTCCAAATGCTCTTATTTGGTGGAGAATGCAGGAGAATCTTCTCAAAGATGAAGAAGAGACTTGTAGATTAATCCGGTTCCACAGAAGGATTCTGAGGTTACAATGAACCTAACATATGAGCAAAACGAAGTGTTAAAGACATCGAAAGCAAAAACTATACTTATACTGCGAAGCAGAAAGAGACAGAGCTAATTATTGGGACACATAATGAGGAAATAATGAGGAAAGAAGGATTGGATAATATAACACCCACAGGTTGTTGTGAATATAAGAGGGACTGAGGAAAGGATGGCGTAACCGCATAAAATGCTTGTGTAAATGGAAGGTATAAACAACGATTCCCGTATCAACGAAGTTCATATTACGGGAAAATAACGTCAACGCTGATCAGTACCTCTTTGGACTAGAAGTTGCTGTAAGCCTGCATGTGAGGATGGTGTAATGTGTAGATCGGGATTGTCAATTGGGTTCGTTATAGAAGATGAAGACGGGGATACCCCTCCCTGTAGATAAACCTTTCTAAGAGTTACAAAGTTAGGAAGTTGTGGGTTTCTATTTCCTGAAGGATGACGACACATACAAGAAGAATATTAGTGTTTAAATTGCTCTCTCGAGTAGATTGTAACACCTTATTTATTATCTCTCAATTGCGCCTCTGTTTTTAGGCAGAGTGGTCTCAGGGGCGCCTCAATTGAAGGACAGTGTCGCAATTGAGGATAATTATACTAAGAGGTGCCCAGTCTTGGGTAATATTTACACGATGCCGCGCCTTCTCATAGCTCCAGATAGATGGATGGGTGCTCGAACCGGGGCCAGAACAATCGAAGGTTACGGGGGCTGCGGCCAATTTTTGTTCCTAGTTCGGGTGTATGCGCTCGGGCCCCCACCTTAAAAACTGACCTTGTGTCACAACTCGTCTTGTGGGAGACAATAAATACCTAAAAGAAGAACATATTTTATATAATCACTTGTTGGTGTGGCAATCAATGTTTGTGTGCGTTTATAAAAAAAAATGCCAGCTTACGGCAACATCATGTTGAAACACCGTACGATCACCGAAGTTAAGCAACGTCGAGCTGGTCAGTACCTAGATGGATAACCTATTGGGGTTACTAGTTGCTTAGATTTGATGGTGGTGAAATTGATAATGGTTCGAATTTATTAACCGAAGAGCCGAGTTTCAATACGTTCATACAAACACCTTTTTTAAAGGTAAGAATACTCCATTTCTTCCCCCCCAGATATGAGTTAATTAATAAGATTTGTATCACTAAATAATTAATATCTGAAAAAAATCTTATAATCTAAAAATATCTGAATTTCAATAACCTGTAAAGTTTTGATAATCCGTAATATAAGCAATTCACAAAACAAGATAAAAAAAAAACCTTAACATTTCTGTATCCTTAGAACAATTACGACTGAGTAGTGAGTTCGATCCTCAATGAGTGCCTTATACTTTCGGTCTTATGCCACATCTAAGCTATGCTTAAAAATTCATTTTTGCCATAATTGCTGTATTTTCGAGCAATAAATCTCGATCATCACATTAAAGAGATGTACGAACGAAGTCATTTTTAAAAAAAAAATATTTGTAAATACGCATGTATGCAAATTTGTCAAAACGCGCTTGCGAGAAGGGTTTGCGGCATTCTGCTCATGAATTTTGGTTATTCCTATGATAATTAATAACGGTTAACGCTCGGCTAGTACTTACGTCTGTTTGCATATATGTATGAATCGATATTGTCCATAAAAATGCGTAGAATTTGGTGATGACATCTAACTGACGTGAAAGCATTCATCAAGAGACGACAAATGATAAATTGGCAAACGAAGAAAAAACCTCTCAGAAAAATAAAGTATCAATGAATTGGAAAAAGCAGATTGTAATAAACTTCATGGAAATCATGACAGATTCGTTCATTCGCTCGTCAGTTTCGCATTTATTACTCACACCTCGATTATTCTGAATGTTTTAAACCGATATATATATATATATATATATATATATATATATATATATATATATATATATATATATATATATATGTGTGTGTGTGTGTGTGTGTGTGTGTGTGTGTGCACGTATTTGATTAATGATTTGCCTCGAAGAATATCTATCTATCTATCTATCTATCTATCTATCTATCTATCTATCTATCTATCTATCTATCTATCTATCTAACAGACTCACATACGCACACACACACACACACACATATATATATGTATATGAGAAAGCTATATATAGGTACTGCCACGGATTCGCTAAAAGATAATATATCATGGTGAAAAAATGCTATAAACGTAATGAAAAGAAAGTTTTAGGGAAAAAAAAATATGTATTATTAATAAGAGGAAAGACCAAAGAATTTTTTTTATTATTAAATTATATTTTTTACTCCGGCTTAAAACGTTGGAAATTTTGGTTAAAAATCTGGATTTTTTTTTCTGTAATTAAGAAGACCAAAGATTGGCATAAAAAATTTTAGCGTCATTTTTGCAGTGAAAATTACATTGATTTGCAAATTATTGCAAAATCAAATAATTCTTTTTATAAAGAAAAACTTTGTAAAAATAATTTAATTTACATCTGTTACACCCCACTTCTAAAATTTTATGAAATTTCAAGAAATTATATTTTGAGACTCTTAATCTTTATATTACTTAAGACAGAAATTCTTAGAGAATTTAAATCATCAATTTCTTCTTCTTAAACAAAAGCAGCAGTTACCAAAATCTGTTTTTATTTTTTTTATTTTTTAATTGCTTGTATGAATAAGATATATTATGTTACTATTGCCTTTAAAAAATTATGAATTTTTACAAGAAATGTTTTCATTTGTTCAAAATTATAATTAGATTATTTAATAGTGGTAAATTATTTAAATATATGTATTATGTTGTCCCCGATAACGGCTATTGTATTTAAGTAAAACCTTTGTTCATTAATCATAAATGAATAATTAATTACAATTCAGGGAATACCAATAATTTAAAGAGAATTCTTTTTGCAAATACGGACATAATCAGAAAATAAAGCGATAACTATAATAAATTAAGAACAATAGTACCTAAAACTTAATAAAACATTAGGTTACCGTGAATATTTTCCGACATTTTGGAGGTTTCTGGGAAGTTAAAAAATATACAAACAGGCCCTCACATTATATTCCTCAAGTAACTTTTAAAGATATATACACCTTAGAAATTCCTCAAATAAAGCTTCCGAAAGTACATTTTATCTTTGAAAGATTTTTTAATAAAATAGTGATGTTATTGTTTTCAAAAGGAAATTCCTGCCAGTCATTTTATTTAGTTTTAAAATACAGCAACATATTTTGATCAATCTAAATATAAAATTTTTCATCTATTGGTATGAAATTAAAACTAAAATATAGATTTCAAAATAGGGAGGAGGTACCTAAATATATATATATATATATATATGTGTGTGTGTGTGTGTGTGTGTGTGTGTGTGTGTGTGTGTATTAGGTACCTCCTCCATTTGTTGAAATATATATTTTAGTTTTAATGAGACTAACTTGAATTTTCTAGGCTATAAAACATATATATATATATATATATATATATATATATATATATATATATGTATATAGGCCCAAGTCCTAATAAAAATAACATTTTATTGTCAATATAATCAAGTAATTATTAAGAGGAAATATCAAGGGATTTGTTCCCGTAAAAAAAAAAAATTCTTTTTAACAACATTGGGTATTTTGATTAAAAATCTTGTTTTTTTTTTGTCAGGCATCAAACCGGGCCCTAAATTTTTACGGGAAATTTAAGTGACTTTTTACGGTGAGAAAATATGAATTTAAAAATTCTTGCAAATATCAGATAATATCCAGATTTGACTTTATAACTAATATAAACATTATTTCCATTGAAAAAAATTTCTACAAATTACGTAAAATTAAATAGGTGAGGTGAGGTTGTAATAATGTAAAATAAATATTTTTTACAAAGATTCTCTAAAAAAGACACATTATATATATATATATATATATATAAAATAATTAAAATGTCTTTTTTTAGAGAATCTTTGTAAAAGATCAGCCTAGTCAGATTTATAACAATAACCTACAATTGCTGCTACCGAAAGTTGCGCCATTTCTATTTTTTCGCACTTCTGCTAATTTTTATCCGCCCCATACTTACCTGTACCACATTTACCTGTGCCATTATTTCTGCGCATTACTCATTACAAATGGAAAAGCATAGTACAATTCAAGGCCGCCAGTATTTTGCAATTAATTTTGAATTTATTTTACGTGTGTATAAAATTGTCGAGTTGAAAGACGATGGACGTCCATGCATTACGAAAAAATAAGAGCGGAACCCGTTTTAAATTTATTGGCAATTTCCTGGCATTTTCTCAGCAAGTTTCTTCGTAAGTCAACGTACCGTATTTTCCGACTTTCAAGACGCTGCGTCTCGGAAAACGCACCCTAATATTGGAAATAAATTTCTAAGAAAAAAAAAATCATTTTCACACAACACATTCAAAATGCGTTGCTCACAAAATGGCACCCCGTATTATTTGCATCAATCACGCGTCCGGTGGTTTTAAATCATTTTGATGAACACGCTATCTCTATCTGTAAAAGGCAGGATGTGTGTGTGTGTGTGTGTGTGTGTGTGTGTGTGTGTGTGTGTGTGTGTGTGTGTGTGTGTGTGTGTGTGTGTGTAACGTATACACAGTCGCAATTTTCGACGGATTTGCACCAACATTTACAAGCACATGCTCCAAGTTAGCGGGAAGGCCAAGACCGACTTTGCATTTCCTAACTCATATATATATATATATATATATATATATATATATATATATGAGTGAATAGAAAAGTTCAGAGCAGATAACATTGGAAAGATTTTAGAGTTCCATGAAAATAAGTGGATAGAACGTCTAAAAACACATTATCCAGCCGGGCTAAACCATAAATTTAGCAATATAGATAGTACTAATATATAACTTTACAAATCAAAACCTACTACGGAGGTGTTGAGGACTCACACTTATACACACACCAACACGAATATACACACTTACACACATCATACTCACTCACTCCCTAATGAGCCAAATGATAACACACACCCACAGCAATACACACGCTTACACATATCATACTCACTCACTTCCTAAGAACCAAATAACACACACACAAACACTTAACAGAGACACGTCCCCTCTCCAGGACCAATAAAACTGTCAAACTGGACAGGGGTATTCAGAGAAGCATAGATCCATCCAACTCTTATCTCAAATAACAACTTAAAAGAGACTGTTTGACCAACACAAGGAATGTTAAAAGATTCACGTTAAAAAGATAAAAAAAAAAAAAATGAAAACTACAGACAAAAGTTCATTTTCTCCATCAAGACATTCATTTCTGTAGTTTACTGCTACCAGCAAGCAGAAATATTTCTCCTCCCGATGATGGCCATTTTGGCCGAAACTAGTTGAGGAATCTAAATGAAATAATAAAAAAACGAAAGAATATTAATCTACAACCCAGTGCCTCTGAAGATTTTAATTTTTATTAATGTTTTGTATTGTTATATATATATATATATATATATATATATATATATATATATATATATATATATATATATATGTGTGTGTGTGTGTGTGTGGGTGTGGGTGTGTGTGTAAATTGCTTTTTTTTGCTTTTCACGGTGTATTGGCCATGTAATTTTATTCGCATTATGCAGCCCTTATTTAAATCTAAAAAAAAAAATCAGGCTTTCTATACATAACTGAGCACATCAAAAAACACTCCCCACGTCTTAAAAAAAGAAGCTTTTCTACGAATTCAATCAATTTAAATTCGGTTTGAAGTATACTAACGTATTTTGCTTATTCTGAATATTAATTTTAATCAATTTGGAATAAAAATGAAAAATATATGTTCCAGACAGATGTTTCATTTTTAAAACCTAGTGTATCGTTTTTTTTGTAGGTAGCAGATTTAGTAAATTTGAAACAATATAATTTTACACATTTACACGCACATACACACAGAGGCAACAAACACCCCTATATATATATATATATATATATATATATATATATATATATATATATATATATATATATATATATATATATATATGTAAAAGGAAGGGGAATCAGTAATTCTAATGAAGTTACTTATATATTCACACCGAAAAGGGTAAAGTGCTCCTAGCCACACATAGCGACAGACCAAATTTTGTAAACTAAATTCCAGTAAAGCAGCAACCGACCACGATTGTCTGTTTCATGGCCATCACGTTATCTTTAGGTGGTCGGTGTCTGGGATCGAAAATAGGCACCTTTGTCCACTCAGGACTGTTCAAGTTGGCAAGAATCATTAGTTTTATATATATATATATATATATATATATATATATATATATATATATATGCATACAAGGTGCGATGGATAAATTATCGCCAATTTATATTTTTAATTTCGTACATGCGCGTTATTTTTTTTTGATTTCGTCGACTGCAGAATAGAGTATGGCCGGTTGCACATTGTTTGATAGAAAAAGCGAACCATAACGCAATACACTGCGACAGAAATCTGGAAACGGCATGCTGTCCTGCTTGGTATTTGCGTCGGAAGGTCCAATACGAACATTTCAGAATGTTTGGGTGTCAATCTGAGGGCAGTGAAGAGGATTCGGAAAGTGTTTGATGAGTCTAATGGCTATTACTGAGTCATCTCCTTTTGGAAAACTCACTCTGTTTGTTCTGATAAGTAATGCCTTCATTCCTCTTCCCACATCGCCTCGCATTCAACACGAAGGCCTAGTGCTTTGAGGAAGTAGTGCTGCCTTGTTTCAAAATGCTGGCTGTTGGAAGACCCTATGTCAGGCAACAGGACTCTGCACCATGTTGCACAAGCAAGGGAACCCTGTCAATGGCTGACAGAATATTTCTGAGACCTCATCACCTCTTACATCGGTCCACGTAATTCCAGTCTTCAAAACTTTTGATTATTATGTGTGGGGTGCAGTTGAACGAGAGACCAACAAAACTCCTTGTAACACCAAAGATGAACTGAAGGCAAGGATTATGGTAGAATTCAACAAGAAAACAAAGAGACTGTCCAGAAGATATGGTTGAAGCCAATAGCGATTTCTTTGAATAAATTTACTCCTTAGTATTTCGAGAAATTTTCGTGTAATTTTTTAAAGATATATCTGTTAAAATGAGATGTCAATATTATTTTCATTTTCGCGTTATTTAGACGACAATTTATCCATCGCACCGTATATACACACACACACACACACACACACACACACACACACATATATATATATATATATATATATATATATATATATATATATATATATATATCAGCAAGTTTGCTCAAATGCAACCTGAGAAAATCTGTCATTTAATTGTATATTGTACAATTTGTTTTATTAATTTTTGACAATATTGTATATTGAAATTGAAATAATGGATACACCATTCGAAGTTAATGTTTGTTGTTTCGTTCAAGTAATTTTGGCCGTCTCAGTCATTTTCAAGAACCATGTATTGTCCGTGTGGTAGGCAAGATTAATTTTAATTTAACTTTTTCAGATAGATACTTGCTTCTTAAATATATCACACAGATACACAGACACAGGAGGCACGGTGGAGTCATGGATAGCGGATCAGACTGAGGAATCGAAGAGCCGAGTTCGTAATTCAGTCGAATCCATAATATTCGTTTATGTGTTAATACCTTTGGGAAAGGTATGAATACTTTTCTTCCCCCCACCCCACCACGAGCTATGAGTAAATAGAGACAGGGTTCTGTAGCCTTGGATGGCAACTGGTCTACCGCAGAAAGAAATGGCAACCTACTGCGGGAAAAAACTATCTCGTCAGTCATGTATCGAAAGATACATGATCGCCTAAGCGTGTATCACATAGCTGAACGATACATACTCACATACATCTTTTTTAGTAATTTATAAATTATATTTTAGTTGATACACGTTTTTGAAAAAAAAAAGTTTCTTTCTTTCTTTTTTGGACAATGTGAATTACATATAAAAATCTGTACATTCGAGTTTTTTGATAAGAAATATGTGACCTCCGACAGCATTCGAATGTGCGTCTCAACTTTTATAGGAAACCACAGTATGATCCGGCATAATGTATATACCAGCCAACACATTAAACATTGCAGACACACAGCACGTATGGTTTAATGTGTTGACTGATGCATGTGTAATGTGTCTGTTACTGGTGGATGCGGAACACTTTCCCGTTGATTAAGGTCTTCAGTCAACTGATACGTTTTTTCCGTCTTTGTCTGCAAGATGTTTTCCTCGTTTAATTAATTCCCTTCTCTTATCTTTTGCTCAGCTTGTGTTTCTTTAACTTTTCAGGTTTTGTAGATTTTTTTTTGTCATGACACACGCCAGTGGTGGTTGCGTCGATAAGGCAGGTTCAATCGGATTCGAATCACCATTTTTCCATTAAAGTTCTAATCCGAAATTTGTCATTTTTTTCTTTTTCTTTTTAAAGGCGAAACCTGATACAAAGAATCACTACTTCCGTTCCCACTTATTTCATTTTAACAAATAAAAAAATAACATTCACATTTTTGCAACAACATTAACAAGCTAATATATAAAGCTGAAATGTTGTGTGTGTGTCATCTGAAACTTCTTGTGTTCTTTTCGTTCAGGACGTGAGCGATCATGGCTCTCTTTTCTTCCTGTTGATTGTCACCCTTATTAAGCTTTCCTCTTTTTGCTAACTATTCTAATCCCTCTTCTGCTTATCATTTACACAAGATCACAAAGCAGGTTATTCGTTAATTTCATCTCTCCTACTTTCATTATTTTCTGTGAATGTTAAATTCTCCAAGCCCTCTGTCGTCATGATGTTATTCATCATGACGGTCGTCTTCGAGTATAGAATCCAGAGGTTAGCAGTGAATATTTCGAAGACAGTAGAAAAGCAGGTTAGCAGTGGATACTTCGATAAAAATAGCAGAGCATAGTTCGTCCTTTTGGTTCTCTCCGCCTGGAATTTTGCCTCCATCTTGGTACACGTTCCCAACCCTGGAAAACAAACAGTAGAAAATGTTTTCTTAAGTTTCTTTACTAATTTTTGGGCTTCGGTGTTTAAACTTTCTACCTTGTAACAGAAGGAATTTATTGGTAGATCCCATAATTGGAATTCTGTTATTCAATTCGTACCAAGTAAGTTCATGGTATTTTCTATGACAAATAATTTAGCTTTTCGCGTTTTTTTATTTAACGTGACGTTTGTAACAAATTCCCCAATAAATTGTATTTTTTCTCCCGTCACTGACCTCGCGATTTTCTTTGTCTTCATTAAAGTTGTTTTCCCCAACTTCTTCCACGTATGCAAATTTATGATAGATAGATCTGAGCCAGACTCAAGTTGCATTTTTATATTTTTATTACTTATTTCGACGGTAACAAATTTTCTGGTTATTCCATCTTTTACCTCGTTTGACTTTAATTTTATTATTTTATTGTCTTTATTTTTTTGGATCTGCAATGCGTGCTTTTATGACCCACTCTTTTACAATTGAAACATTTTTTATTCCTAAAATCGCAATATCGGTACCAGTGTAGTTCACCGCAAGCAAAACATGGCTTCGGGAGTTTTTGTTTATTTTTCTCTGGTATTTCAATTTTTGCTTGATAATCCGCAATTTTAGAATTCTTTTTTGGTAGACTGACTTTCTTCTTTGTAGCGTATTTTCCTTACACCAGACTGTTCAATTTTTTTAAATCTTTTTTTACGCTAACATATCATGTGCAGTCTTCTGCCAATTTCTGTACCGTAATACTTGGATCGCTTTCCAATTTTTCCAGTACCAATTTCCTCAATTCTGCGTCTCTTTCCGATACCAGCCCCTGAACAATATATAGTCTTGTTCGTCATCTTTCATCCGATTCAAACATTTCCACCTCTTGTGAAACAAAGATGTCTTTTTACTAAATAATTCACTTAATATATTTACCGCCTCGGTAAATGTCAACTCGCTAGTTTTTTTCGGTAAAATGTAGTTTACCAATTTGTTATGCTCAGCAGTTCCTAATTTGCTTAAAAGATGCCTAACCTTCTTTCCATCAGACCCCGAGTGGCAGCCCTCGTTATACACGTCCGTATATTTTTTATAATGCTCCTCAAAAGTTATCTTTTCATCTGGACTGTACGTGAATATTCCAATTGAATTCCATATTGTATTCTCTGGGAAAGAATCATTTTGTAGATTTTTCTCTTTCCCCTTCTCAGTTTTTTCCAGAATCTTGTTTTGAAACTCCCTATGCCTCTGTTCTATTTTTGTTGGAATTGCATTTGTCTATTAATAGTTTCCTCGTGTAGCTGCATCTGGAATGTTTTTTGTTGTTCTAATATTGTCATCTGTTCTTCCGACTGGAACTTAAAAAATTCCCGGAATATATTTTTGCATCCCTCCATCTTCGCAAAACGTTTACACAATGCCTAAATACTGCAGAGGCGGGATCCTACGAATTTGCAATTCGTGACCTATTTGAGCAAACTGTATTATCGGGGAGAAAAAAAATTCTTTTCTCAGTTGAGAATACGACAGATTTATTCGTCACTAAGTTGACATCTTACGAAAAACTTTGCCAATTTTTTTTTTTTTAAGTGTGAATCCGAGACATTGTCGCCGAAGTTATTGTGGCGAGCGAATTTTTTCTTCCTCTGTATGAGTGCGAATCCTTCGTCGCCAAAGTTGTTGTGGCGAGTGAATTTTTTTCTTCCACCGTATAAGTTCGAATCCTCGTCGCCAAAGTTGTTGTGGAGTTATTTCGCAGTGGAGACTTGTATTTGTACTAAATCGGTCCTAAATAGTTCGACGTACAAAACGTTAGGAACTTGATATAATAGGTATTACGCAGAGTAATGGTGGTTGTTGACTACTTTCGTATTCGACTAACTGTCGACTACTGTCGTCCGACCGACTGACAGTCGTTTCTCTTACCTCTCCTACTTATATTAGATAGGAAAGTCTATTAACTATAGAATAGGTGTGTTTCACCATAACAATTCTTGGGATGTTATCATCAAGTTATTGCTTATAATAGCAGAAATGAATGTTTTGAAAAACTGATCAAAGAAAAACAAAAATCTGTCAAAGTGCTCAACTGAGAATAGTTTATATATATTAGAAATCGTAATTTTACGCATTTTATTTGATTTTCTACGTATACATTTTGCTTTTCTGTGCATGTTTATTTTCTGTTTGCCTCTGAGAGTATAGGACAGGAAGTAAAAAAATAAAAAAAATAAAAAAAGGCTACGCGGTCTGATCAAAATGTATCGAGACTGGTGCTATAATAAGAAAAAAACTACAACACATATCGATTCGGCATTCAATGTCCTTCGAAGAAGTCCCTGGTGCTATAATAAGAAAAAAACTACAACACATATCGATTCGGCATTCAATGTCCTTCGAAGAAGTCCCTTCTTAATCCACAAACTTTATCCCCCGTCGTTTTCATTGAGGGAAGCAAAAACTACTGCACAAGTCATTGTCACGAAGGAATCTCTGTGGTGTTGTAAAACTACCACACTATACACACTTAGCTTCCAAGCTCTGCCATAAGAAACGAAAGTAGCGAGAACGTTATACCTTAGTGCGCATGCGTGTCAGATTTTAAGGTCGGTTTGTGTCAAGCGGCTTAACTCTGCATAATTTAGCTCCATCATCATAGCAACAGTCCCGATACTTTTTGACAAAAGCTCGTACGTTATTTTGTTCCTTAATATGTTCTATCATTATGGTTTCCCCTGTCTGAGTGAATATTTTGTCTCTATCGCAAACAGGCAGGGTGAATTGTTATGAATTACGGAAGACTATCGTATCTCATTCTCTTAATACATCTGTGTTCGTCGTCCCAAATGTCTTGTCCATTTTTTTTTGCTATTCGGAGAGTTCTAATGTCTCGATTTATTTTTTAAAGACTAACTTGAGACTAGGGCTTTTTAGTATTCACTAGCTGGAAAAAATGTACGGAAACCTCTGCGCATGCGTACTTTGCTTATCATTTAAAATGATCGTACATATGTATGAGTTTGTTTTTTTTTCTATTCGTATGTCCGGGTTGCGATCTTTAAGGAACGATGTCCGAAACATCCCTTGTTTTGTGTACTTCTTGGTAGCCATTTTCTCTCCTGTCACCCCCTACACGCCCAGCTTCTTCGAAAACTGATGTCCAACGTGATTTTCGGTTACTGTCATTTTGACAATGATTTCTCAGCGATCACTTACAAACACGGTCTGTTAGTTCTCTCCGACCACAAAGAGACGTCAGTCAACTTCCATTTGACGAAGAATCAATGAAATCACTGACCTGCACTGAACCAGAACTCATGAGAAAAACAAAGCAGGAGAAGAAAAGAAAAAAAACGAAGAAAAGACAACAAAAGCAAATGAAAACTAAAATAAAAGAAGAACCGCCGAAGATCTTTGGGTAATGGCTTTTCTGGAATGTGTCTATTCATCGGAGCTCGATTTTTAGCGACGGGAATGCAAGCGTGGAGAGTTAAAGTGAAGAGGAAATATTCCGGACGCTCACGGAAAAAAAAGGCTGGTTTTTGGTTAGAAATACTTTTCGTCTATTTTCTCTATTTCTTAAAATTTTTCTTTTTATTTTAAAACATTGTGCAAAAGAAAGCGAAGTATGTCAAGTTACCCCCGGCTTATTAATGGCTGTGTTGAATGATCAGCCTGTCTGTACCTGTTGAACCTTTATTTGATCGTGAGATAAGTATATATATATATATATATATATATATATATATATATATATATATATTTGTGCGTGTGTATCTAATAATAGCTGAAATGATAGACATCGAAAGGGGTCAGGTAGTATTGTGAGAAATAAACTGTTTATATCGGATAGAAGAGATGCTGAGAGAATATATCTAAATAATGATATCAGAAATGGTTTGCGGTTATGGAGATGAGAATATAAGAATTCAAGAAAAACGGACATATTTCCAATCGAGAATGGCTCCTCAACTAACGATTTCAAATTTATTATGTCATACCTTGAGTTCAAAGTTGTATGCTGGTTGCTCGGCGATACAAATTTTTGTCTTTAATTAGCAGCGCATGGTGATTTTCTAAGCCTGGTTTAGAAGTGACACAGCATCGAAATTACTAGTTAGAACTTGCTATTCAGTCGTAATTGGTCTAGAGGGGTACGCTTGTTAACGATTGCACCATGTCAAGGAGCCTAATTGATATTATAAGCGTAGCTTAAACGTGATAAAACCCGAAAGTATGTGGCATTTAGTGAGGGTCGAACTCACTACTCAGTCGTAATTGTTCTAGCGAACAGGCTTATTAACACTTACACCGTGTTGATATGCCCAGTTAGCAGTGTATGTGCTGCAAAGAATATCGGCATGGTAGTAAAATTGATGACTAAGTTCAATTTCCCTGCTGGGTATTGGTTAAATAGTAGGGTAGACTTTGCTTTCTAAATTAAGGTAGCCATTCTTCTACGAAAACGATGGAAAATCCTGGAGTAGCCAACAGGAAACACTTCAGAATATTTCAAAATAATATATGACAATCTGCGGATTAATTCAAATTTTTAGCAGTATTCAAAATCTAAATTAGTTTTTTGCGTTCGCTGTTGCTTTAAAAATTGTTTACTAAGTTGAGAATGTGTAGTTTGATAGGACGCCATTAGCAAAAAAAAAAAAATACGTGGATGCTTTCTGTACGGTTTGTATCAACATGAAAGAGGCATGATATTCAAAGAATCGTTCTATGGTATCCGAATTTCGTTCATATCAGAAGCAATAGTTATCTTCTGTTAGGATGAGTCATAAGTATTTTCATTCTTAGGAACCAATTGTAATGACTGATATACTGTCCCAAATAACTCTACCTTAAATATAACAAAACAGTTGATGATGGGAAGATTACATACGACAGTATCCAAATCAAAAGGTAGTGGAGTGTCAAGGATAAATATTCAAAATCGATTCTAAAAGCAAAGATACATAGAAGAAGAGTAAATTCGTGAATTTTGCCGGATTGACGAGATATTACAGTTTCATAAAATGTAATGAAACGTTTAAATGCACATTTATATCTCCAGCAAACGTTCTTATTAAAAGCGCTCTGTGCTTACGAAAAAGAAAAAATGTTCTCAACTATGACATCCCACAGACGCATTAATCAAGAAAAATGTCGAAAAACATTTAGACTTCGGTTAGTCTGCTCTGCTCTACTCACCACAAACAATATTCCCCTGGCCTTACAGAAACTATTTATTAACTTTTTTAGTCTCCACAAAACACTTTCACGTGGAAAACTTTCTGCAATGAAAACCAAATCAAGCGTTTTTTGGAAAAAATATCACTATATACGGAACATTACTTAAAACGTGTCAATGTTTTGCCAAATAACTCGCAAGCCACTGCTGAAAACAGTCCATATATAATTAAATAAAATATAAGTGTACTTTATTATTTGAAAAATTAACTGATAAGCAAAAACATAAATTACTTATGACTTAACTGAATAGATTACTTTAATTTGCAAACTTTGCTATCAACGGGAAAAAAAAAACTGAGCAAATCAGAAGAAACACTGTCATATTTTACTTGAGTCGTCCGTCGAAGTATCAATCAAAATTTGTAAATGGGACTTTAATGAAATTAACATGAAAAAAAAACAAACAAAAAACAAAACGTCATACTCTTAAAAGTTTTTAATTAATGATAACAGAGCGGGATTCATGCGTATTTACTAAAAAAATCACACCTGTCAATAACTTTAATTTTTCTTCTTAGTAATTTACCTCTTAATATGATCTTCGATGCGACTGAAAGTACTTGGGAAAATGAAAGAAAAAAAAAAGTTCGGCGCCATCATTAATGAATTCAACATCAACTTTAAGAAGTCGATCGAAGGATTCGGGAAGATTAAAAAAATAAATATACATAATACGGTCAGATTATACAACTAAACATGCTTGAAAGAAGATATGCTGCCTATATAGAATCGAGTTCTCTCAGTCTTTGCATGTTTATCTAAAAATAAATACGCTTAAATTCGCCTCAGGCTCAGGGGTAAAATCTCCGACTGGCGCCAATTCAGCCGAGTTTCGATCCTAGCTAGAGGCTAATGAACTGTGATAAAGTGAAGCAGTCTGTCTGTGGATGACACTATATATATATATATATATATATATATAGTCATCCATATATATATATATATATATATATATATATATATATATGCAATACCTCACAACGCAACCTTCAAGTGCTGAGTATAGATTCACAGATATCTAATTTAAATTATTGTAATTATATATATATTAATATTATATATAATAATTATAAATATTAATATTATTTTTCGGAATTTTCGTAAATTTAATTTCGCCGTTAGACATTTGTACTAGTTTATCTACAACACACTTGTATATCGTTATAATGGGGCCTCACATCAGTGAGGGTGGCCGGTGTGCAACTGAAACCGTTGAGAGGAAGGCCCCGAAACGGTGCACATTCTCTCCTGATGGCCCCAGTTTAAATATAAATTCGAGAAGAACACATCAAAAGAATTACAGTGAAGTCATATGCCGTAGAGAAGCTCGGTGGAAGTGTCATTGGCATGAGGAGCATTACACATTCAGCTCGCTTCAGGTGAGTTTCAATTACTTTCCAGTAATTTCCTTCTTCTACTGAGATTACAGTTTTTTTTGTTTTTTTTTAAATTTTAAACGTGCGGTGACTGGATCCAGCAGAATATTATTTCTGAAACCAAGTTTAATATCGCAATAAAAGCGAGTATCAACTGAACCAAAAACCTACTGGCATATTCAAGTGATTCTGAAATGTTGTCTCAGGATTATAGTTAGTGTATCCTTTGCTAACGAGTCGATGAAACAGGTTTAAATTCCACTCGTTCGAACATAAAATTAATCCAGAGTTAAAAATGTCGTCCTTATTTCTCTAGTAAAAACATGAATAGAAAACAAATTCAGAAACAAAGAAACCATCTCGTGAGGCAAAAGACAGGCAAAAGGTTTTGCTTTATTTTAAGGGTATTCGCCTTTACGTCAGATTTCGAAGATCAAAATAACGCTGTAAAGATGATCTGTCAGACATTTTCGCAGAAGCTTTCGGTTCTGTCACGAAAACAACCGTGTCCGATTCTTTTTTTTTTTCATTTAATCTTTTTCGATTTTTAGTCAGATTTCAATTAAGCCCAAGGCAAAAGATCAAATATCAAATAGCAAATAGAAAAAGAAAAAAAAAATCTGATATAAAAGTTTGGCGAGTGAAATTACCTGAATCCAGATTTAAAATTGTAATTTGAAAAAAAGCCCCAAAACAAACCGGACAATAGGGAAGATTAAATATTTTACGTAATCCGATTTTGATAAGTTTATTTTGCATGTGGAGTTTTCGAACTAAAGCCTTTCGAATCGAAGGGGGAGGGGGAGGAGGAGATGAAAAAGAAGAAGAAGAAAAAGAAAGAGAAGAAGAAGAAGAAGAATTGAAAGGTTAAGAGAAATAATAGAAATAAAGGTGAAACGATGTTACAATGTTCAGTTGTGTATAAATATTTTTACTGTTTGTAATCAATAATAATTCGACGCAAGACGAGATTATGTTGGTGAATATATGCATAAATTATGTGGATTATTAGATCAATGTAATTCTTTATATGTTTTTATTTTTTATTTTATTTCTTGGCAGGAGGACCGAGATGGTGAAGAAAAGGAACACAAGATTGATTCAAACGGATAAAAGACAAATCGTAAACCAAATTATTTTTGTGGGAAACAGACTTTTATTGTTTTCTACTTTTTGTATTTTCAAGACAATGACCTTTTTTTTCTTCTTTTCCCGATTTTTAAAATCAGATACAAAAAGAATTCAGTAAACATACAAAATGAAGACTAAACCAAAAATATGAAAAGACATAAGAAGAGACTAGTGTCCACCAAGAGGTCCTTCAGTGCGCATGCGTCTTAGAATGACGTATTGGTTTCATAAATTGTGAATGATATTCACTCTTGTCTGCATATGTCGAGTGTTTATTCAGCCAATGTCGGATCTTGGGTCAGAATACACACTGAAGGTCGGTTATGTGAATTATTAATGATTTAACAGAAATCTGATAGCGACTGTGTTTCCCTATAGTCAGACATCCAATATAGAATGACACTAAAATGAAAGCGGAGCCTCGTTTTGAGACGCCAATGTCTCTTAATGGCGGCCGTAGTCCTTCAGCTTCAGGCGGCTATTATCTCATTCAGAATTATTTTCCTTTTTACTCATTTTTTCCTTTTTGATTATAATTTTTTTCGAGCATAGAATAATACAGGATAAGTTTAGGAGAAGGAACGTGTAGGCCTTAATACAATATTGTTGGCCAGTGCGTCGTGACGCGTCCTGTGGATTTGGTTTTAACAACTGGTTTGGCACTGTACTGATGCTATTTTTATGAACATGGGCCTCTTTGCTTAGTAGATATGCGCCTTGAATATTGAAGCATTTATTTCGATATTTCCGAAAGTTAGGTGTGAACACCGACTAAAATAGAAAAGAAAATTAGGAAGGAAACAATCTATCACTTTGCAGCTTTAGCTTTTATATGAGGTTTCAACATAACCCGGTTGAGGATACGAAACTATCTAAGTCATCAAGTAGGCACCGGTTACACTCAATAAGACTTCTTACCTTATATGGAACTCAATCTTACGCATGACCGCAAAAGAAATTTCAATAAATGTATCATCGTTGAATATGTTAGAAAAATGTATCTGACCCATTCGGTGATGTTCTATCTTTACAAGGCTTACTGCTATATAGCATTGTTACAGAATCCCGTACGATCGCTGAAGTTAAGCAACATCAAACCTGGTTATTACATAGATGAGTGACCTCTTGGGAATTGAAGGTGCTGTAAGCTTGGATGTGCGTCTGTTGTAATGGATAATGGCTCGGAATTGTTAATCGGAGAGCTGAGTTCCAATTTCAGTTGGGTTCGTTATATTCACTTACATGCAAATACCCTTGGGAAAAGTAGGAATTTAACTCTTTCCCCCCAGGTATGGATTAATTAGTAAGACGTGAATCACTAAATCATTATTATCTACCAAAAATATTCTTATAATGCAAAAATATTTTCTGGCATTAAATAACCTACCAAGGGTGGATAAGCCGTAGAAAACGAATCAATCATTCCAAACCAAAAATAATTCTGCAGAATTCGAGTGTTGCTGTCATATCTTGGCTGGAACTGCCCAATACTCAATTTCCATCCTTGATCGACTTCAAAGGCATTTAAGCACTTTTGGCTTGATGAAATACCGTATTTTCTGACCTATTGGACTCATCCAAGTATTGCACACATCCAGATATTAGTATGAAATATTTAGGAATGAACCGCAGATATATGGTACTCGTTCGTAAATGAAGTCCCGTAACATGAATCCCATAACATAGCAGAAAATCAAATTCCAATACCTGTAATCAAAACAATACTTAACCCAAGCAGCAATTTCTGTAAAATATGGTATTTCTACAAATCAAACAGTAACATATAGTCCTTTTTTAAAAAATCGGTATCACTCCAGCCGTGAAAGATGAAACGCTTATATCTTGAGTCGTAGCTTATGAAAAGGCTTTCTTGTAAAACCTTTCTTCCTACGAGGGTCGGTCTGAAAAGTAACGAAACTGGGTGTGCGGTGTGAGCTATGTGCATCATCCACAGAGAGTTCTTGCTACTGAGCGAGATGATCAACCAAGGAGACCCTACGGCGTTTGCTTCGCTCAGTGCGTGAGATGAGACGAAAGTTGTGGCAGGACAATACGTGGTTGTTTCAAAAATGACAGTTCCTCGTCGGGAAGAACATTACCCTACTGGAACAAGATCTCTAGACAACTTATCAAAACATTCCAAGTATGTTTCATTCGTTCTATCTATCGATCTATCTATCTATCTATCTATCTATCTATCTATCTATCTATCTATCTATCTGTTTCATTTATTCATGTCTCTTTTTCTTTCTTTCTTTAATGTATTACATTTATTCATATATGTTTCTTTGCTTTTGTTTCTTCTTTCTTTTCAATTTATTCAAATATCTATCTATCTATCTGTTCCATTTATTCGAGCCTCTCTTTCGTTCTTGTTTCCTTTCTTTCGATCTATCTCTCTCAGCCTATTCCTATGTATAGATGCATCTTTTCTCTTCTCCAATTACTAGATATCAATTCAAAATATATTTTTAAAAGTCGTAATTTAATCATAAAGCACTATACTATAGGTTTTATTATAAAACAGCATGGCATAATAAGCGTTATTGAAAAATGCTTGTTTTGAGATATAGAAATCACATTTACAAGAAGAAGAAGAACTGTCAATTATAGTAATGAACGCAGAATATTAACTCAGGACTAGTAAATGAAACTTACATACGACAAAGTTTGAAGGATGTTTAACAAGAAATAATACAAATTATGTGGAATCGACCATCCACAAAAAATATATCTACACTGAAAAAAATATAGAAATAATTGAAAATAAATTTCGCTGAGATTTTTGTATAAAAAGATCGTAAAATAAAAGCTAGAAAAACAAGATGTAAGATAAAAGATAACTGTCAGCTTAGCCTGACTATAGGATAGGATATACAGAATAATACTGAAATAGGGTGCACCTAAATATTAGTATATATCCAGTGACTGTGAGATAGACTGCTGATATATTAACACCTATAGTGTACCCAGTCAGGGTACTCTGTTCCAACCCCAATCAGTATTGTGTGAAATTACCATTTGGGATTGTGGGTGGAATTTGGCAGAATATCATATATGAACTGAACAATCTTTAACGTTTTCCTCTAACATTCCTGCAACAGAAATAGAATAGGCATTTCCAGCAGAGTAATACGTACCAACATGATGCCCATGTTATAGAAAGCTACAACACGGATCACCGCATGTGAAATTGATTTATATATATATATATATATATATATATATATATATATATATATATATATATATATATATATATCAGCTAAAAATCCGTAGTGTGTAATAAATTGTTTATTTCGATGAATATAAGCATATTCGTCTCACCATTTCATAAAATGTAATCGGTCTGATGAGACGAATATGTATATATTTATCGAAATAATTTATAACTGTCTACGCGTATTTAAGATTTTTTCTAATTAATCTTAATATATATATATATATATATATATACATTCTCTTTCCTTTTCTCTCTCTTACTCTCTCTTTTCGCGCGCGTAAACACACACATATATATACATATATATATATAGAGAGAGAAAAAGAGTGAGAATGTGAGAGAGAGGGGGAGAAAGAGAAAGATGGGTGTGCTGGCGGTAATTGACATCAACTCGGAATGAGAACTCGAAGATCAGTGTTCGGAATCCAGACGACTCCGATATATTCTCTTACGTTCAAAAATCCCTGGGAAACGAATAAATGCTTCTCTTCTCAAACTGGGCCCTATTGTTTTTTGGTTTTTGTTTTTGTTTTTTTTTGGCATACAGTCTAGGAGGGAATACCGGCAAATGGCTACTGCAACTCTCAGATGGAAAACACCTCTTCAAACATGCGATTGCAGCATCATCTGGCATATAGCACACGTTGCACCAGTACAAGACTTGCTGGTATGGCGGAGAGACCTTGCATTGCAGGTTACAATCAATTGACCAATTTATAACATTTAATTTGTCCAGGTTGTTCAGTAACATATTTCATGAACATCCATTCGTCGTTCTCGCAGGAATCATCTCTTTCTTTCTCTCTCTCTCTCTCTCTGTTTTTCTCTATGTCTTTCTCTTTCTTTCTCTCTCTCTTTTTCTCTCTTTCTCAATATATATATATATATATATATATATATATATATAAAGATATATATTCTTACCGCAAAAAGTTGTAGACATTAGAACTCATCTTACTAAATAAACACATATACACAATTAAGAATACACATTACCATCCGATGACCGCATAGACATACTAGAGTTTTTGAAAACTTAAATACATATAGAATTAACTACGTTTTTAATACACGTGATTCGGGACTGACCAATGAGAATTGACCCGAACAAAACTGAAAATACTAAAGATTCTGCCTTTTTGTCTATTTTCTCTCGATCTCTGACGAAGCTTTAATAAAAGTGAATAATTTGATATGTTTTCTATTTATTGTTAAACTTATCATCCTGTTGGAATCCGATCCATATTTAATCTTTAACTAATATATATATATATATATATATATATATATATATATATATATATATATATATGAAGAAATATAGTCTTAAGGTGGGCTATATTTATGGGATAAAGTGCTCAATATCAGAGATAGAGCGTGTGCAAATAAAATATAAAAGTGAACATTGACGCCAGCACTTAGAGGCGACAGTCTGTTTCATGCTAGATGCAATCGTCAGGCCTGTTCACTTATATATATATATATATATATATATATATATATATATATATATATGTGTGTGTGTGTGTGTGTATATATAAGTAATAGGAGTAACTGAAGGACACTGGAGACAAAGAAATTATACACACAAAACATCTTTCACAAATAGTAAATATGCGAACAGTACAATGCTTTCTAACTATGTCTAGGAAATTAAAAACAAAACGCACATCACACCAAAAATATCTTAGAAAATAAGGAAAAGATCATCAACCTACAGCAACCAATTAAAAACTTGCAAACTTTGCTTGGAGGAAAAAAAAAGCTATCATTAATTTTCCAGACCAAAATAAATTATTAAATAAAAGATCCGAGCTCGTCTCAAAATGCAGACATGAAAAACAAATCTTTACTACGTTACTTAAAAACTGAAAACGGAAAAAATAAAATAAAACAAATAAATAAACAAATAAACAAAATAACAATAAAATAGGCAAAATTAATTAATCTAAACAAATTACCAAATCACACCTGTTAGAATAGAGGAAATAGAATAATAATAATAGTAATAACAAAAAAAAATTAAAAACAAAAAACAACGAACCCAAATAAATAAAGTATATAATAAACAAAGTAGCAAACCATTATGACCAAAATATTAGACTAAAAAATCAAATCAAAAAATCGGACGAAAAAAAAAAATAGCTATAACTGTTATATGACGATAAAAAAAAAAAAAAAAAAAAAAATACTACGTTACTTAAAAATCGAAAACCGAAAAGCGAAAATATACAGGTAAAAAAAATTGACCTAAATTCATCCAAGTAAATAAATAAAAAAAACAATCCCGATAACGTTACCGTTAGAAAAACAAATAAAGATAATCAACCCAAATAAACACAAATTAAAAACTGTTCCTGCCAAAATAATAGTTAGAATAAACTACAACAATCAACCCCAAAACCGAAAAAATAGCTTTAATTAAATTCTCAAACCAAAACAAAACTATTAAATAAGTGATATAAACAAATTTTTAGAAAAAAACACCGATTAAAAAATGAGTAAATAAATAAATAAATAAATAAAATAAGAAACAAAAAAGAAAATTAAATAAAAAAAAGAAAAATAATTTAACCCAAATAAATAAATAAACGACTTCCGGTAAAATAACCGCCATAATAGACTACCCACAATGCACCACTGACCCGTATATATACATAAATAGCCGAGAAAAATAACAGCACACGTGGCCTGACGATTGCATATATCATGAAACAGACTGTCGCCTCTAAGTGTTGACTTCTATGTTCACTTATATATATATATATATATATATATATATATATATATATATATATATATATATATATGCAGATGTTGGAATCAAAACCAAGCAGCGACAATCTGTTTCATGCTTAGTCGTCAAACCAAGGCTCGACTATTTATACATGCTGGTAAATGGTACATTATAGGTAGAAAGTATATTGTATTATCCTGAAGGTTATTGGGTGAGTGTTAACGGTTATATTTCAAACTATTCTCTGGATCCGAATGCAGTTATTTGCGGCTATTTTATAGTGTTTGATGAACATTTTTTTAATCATTATTTATTATTGATTATTTGAATTTTTTATTTTTAAAACAGTTATTTGTTTATTTTTTATTGTTTACTTAATTTGTTTATTTATTGATTGATTTATTTTATATTTTATATTACTTATATATTTATTTTTTGGTACTTATTTTCATGTAACGCAGTAATATCTTGTTTTCTTGTCTACAGTTTAAAATGATTTCTGATCATTGATTTAGTAATAATTTTTGGTCTGGGAAGGTAATTAGAACTATTTTCTCCTGCAGACAGAGTTTACAGTTTTGGGGTGTTATATTTACACATGCTCTATCCCTGATAATTAACACTTTGGCCCATAAACATAGCATACTTTGAATCTAAATTTGTATCATAAATATATGTGTATGAGTGTGTCTAAATGTGTGTGTATGTGAGTGATATATTTAAGCCTCAAGTATCCATCCGAACAAGTTAAATTAAAAACATCTGTCTGTTTAATCTTGCCTACCACACGGACAACACATGGTTCTTGAAAATGACAGACGGTAATTATTTGAACAAGCAACACAGCACACATTATCCACAATTTCAGTATCAATATACAATATTGTCAAAAATAAATAAAAAAAATTATACAATATACAATTAAATGTAACAGACAGATTTTCTCGGTTGCATTTGATAAGAAATCAACTTGTTTATATTATCAGTAGAGAAGAGATTACAATTGTAAATTGCATTAACGAGGGTTGACAGAACACTTTTGCCTTAAAATTGGGTAGACGAAACTCTTTGGAAGCCTTTGATGGTGATGGTAACAAGTTGTCAGACATTATCGTTAGCAACAGCAAAATAAAGAATATGATATTTGTGCTGAGAATGTAATCCGATAGAGCAATACAGATGCAGAAGAAAGTGTACGTCTGTTTTATAGATCACGCAAAAGCGTTCGAGAAAGTACGACATAAAAATCTGTTAGACTTAAGCAGCAACTTTGACATATTGAGGGACTATTTTAGAATAATCAAGTATCCATACTGGCAGCAATCCGCCTACATACGCGCATAAAATGAGTTCAACAGATATACATAGTTAGAAAAGCGTATAAGACAAGTATGTGCCTTCTCACAGCGAGGCAATTCGGAAAGATTTAAAAGTCCTACCAGCTTCCATTATTGGTGATCACTATCTTAACAACATAGGATATGCAGATGACACAGTGATGATAGCAGACATGGAAAGGAAACTACAAAATGGCCTACAGAAGGTAGTGAGAAGAAAGGACTAAGTATAAACTACAAGAAGACAGAAAGCATGGACATCTGTAAAATGATGAGCCCCGAGTGCAAATTACACATAGGAAATACTAAAATCAAACAGGTAAAAAAAAAAAAAAATCTGGGAATTATTCTAACAGAGGACTGAAAGTGCAATACTGAGATCCGAAGACGTATTTAGATGACTAAGGTCGCGTTCCAAATACAGATTGCTGAGAGACAGAAATATTTAGAAACAATGAAAACAAGAATTTTACGTGATATCTGTCCTTCTGTATGGCAGTGATTACCGGACAATCTTCTCAAAGATGAACAAGAGACTTGTAGTAACAAAAATTTGGTTTTCCTGAAAGAAAATGGAGACAAACAGGAAACTTCTCGAGCACGTAATGAGGATATATGGCTTGGAAAATTGATACTTAAAGGGCAGATTGAGGGAAAGAGGCGACAGATGATAGAAGTACATAAGATGCTTGATTACCTTGAGAAAATTGATGGTAGATCAGCTACAAGTGACAGGAACGTGTGGACACAGCATATAAAAGACGTGTTTTTCCAACTGCTGATCAGGCCAGATGACACACTCTTTCCTGGAAACTCCTTATTATGGTTTGCTCAGCATATTTACAATATAAACCAACGGTGGTCTCTGTGGCAGTTGAAAAAAAACCCACAAATATGCTTGAGTAGGCGTCTGCGACAGGGATTGGTGATCCAATCTAGAAGACGGGTTGTCTCGGAAGACCGGGCATATATGGCTTTATGTGTGTTTCTATAAGTGTTAAATGCAATACACTTATATTTATATTTTGACAACTAAACACATGTCTACGGTTACACGCTTAGAGAAAGTCTTTTGTTTGCGAAATGAGACTCGACATTGCTAAGGAATTGCGGGTCACGACACGTCAACAAGACGGAAATTCTATCATCCGTACCTCTCAAGAGAATCTACAGTTTCTGTTGACGATTTAAATGCGATACTAATGAATTTTAATGTATGGAAAACAACAATCCACATTGCAACAATTAGACGCTACAGTTACTTCGATGGCTTCAAAACTCGATATCAGTACTTAAAAAAGATTTTATCGAACAAAAAGTGTATTCAGGGGATGATAAATTATATTTGCTTAAAAAAAAACCTTTGCAGACAAAGACTTATGTAGATATAAGCAAATGAATTCGACCCCTTGATCATTTTCTTTAATTTTCCCTTTGATCAATTTGAATTGATTTTTTTTTTCTAGCAGATATCAATCAGTTATGTGTCATGCGTGATACACGATTAGGCAACCATGCATCTTTCAATACATGACAGACAAGGCAGAATTTTTTTCCAAATTTTGCCATTTCTTTCTGCGGTAGACCAGTTGCCATCTAAGGATATAGAACGCGGTCTGACCAGATATTTATCCATAAAGAGAGAAAAAGAAGATTCATATTCTTCCCATACCTTAGACTAGAATTCGAACTCGAATTTTGATTTAGGAAATAGGGGGGTCGCATTATACACCGATCGTTTTTTGATGATTGTTAAAAGTCATGCACTTTAGGTGACCGCCTCCACTACACACAGTTAAGTTATTTCTGGAGGGGTTAAAATTCATGCATTTTCGGTGACGGTATACTATCTGGTAGGCCCACGTTCATGATACCTTAGGTTAACTTTGACGGCACATATATCTCCCGTGATTCTTTCTTTCTCTTGCTACATGAGCATAAGAATATCATTCAATATCTGCGTCGCTTAAAATGTAGAAATACCTTATACAAATGAACTGTTTTTTATTTCCTTTCTTTTCAATTTGTGTTCATCTTTGCGTGTGTTTACATCGCTGATGTATTATTACGTCTTTTGGCTGATATATGCATATATATTCATTCTCGCGTGGTCATGTGTGACGTCATGAGCTGCGGTGCGATTTTAGTTTCCAACGTCTCATATGAACGAGATTGTCGTTGCTTGGAAATCTTGCATGTAAGCAAAAATAGAATATCATTATTGTTTTTTTCCGTGTATTGCTTAATATATTGTAATGTAATTGTCATCTTTGATAATGGCTTATGTAAGCGGATCGTCACGGAATGCCGGCATTCCCTGACGATCCGCTTAGGTGAAACCTTGGTAGGCTTGTCTGGCTCTCTAGGTTTAACTAGGTCTGCTCTACTCATTGTATTGAGCACTTTATTTGGTAATTTTGGGTACTCGCATCGGGTTCTTTTTCTTTGGGCCTTGATCTCGTATGCTGGACGATTATTTTCAGTTAACGTACATGTTCTTGGTTCTTTCTTTTTTTATACCTTTTTTGTCCCTTTGGTATTGGCTTGTTTATTTGCAAATCAACACACTGAAGGTTTTCCGAACGAGTATAGTTTTTATACTTATAAGATTTCTATTAATAATAATAATGATAATATATATATATATATATATATATATATATATATATATATATATATATATATATATATATATATATATGCAGAGAGAGCGAGAGAGAGAGTGAGTACAATGTTGACATAAAAACGAAAATATGATCAAAGGAGAAGACAATTCACTGCGATCAAAATAACTAGAGAATGCTTTGATCGCAAGGTCATCTACGGTAAATTTGCGCCCTGGATCTTACAGCATTTCACCAGACAGGTTATTGTCACAGTGTGGGGGATCTAGTAAAGAATGTGATGGAAAAAAAGAGAAAAAGAATCTAAATGAAATCGGCTAAATAAAAAAGAAAAAAGAAAACTATAAAAATATTAAAAATTAAAAATGTCAAGCATACCTCGTATGTGTAGTCAAACCAACATAATGCACTTAGTAAGATGAAGTCCTAGAGGACGAAATCCCTCACAAGAAGACACTTTCCACTTGTCATATATTTTTGCCCTATATTGTTCTTTTGATATATATATATATATATATATATATATATATATATATATATATATATATATATATCGTTATCTCATATTATATATATATATATATATATATATATATATTAGGCAGCATATAATTTATATACAAAGAAATAATCATACATAGAATCAATCAGCAATATTAATGCTATTATTGGCGATATTTATCGCTATTAGTATATAATGTATGTCTGTTGTTTCCAGTTTATATTCAAAAGTACTTGCATTTAAAAAATATAAACTGTGTGTGTGTGTGTATATATAGACATATGTGTGTATTTATAAATGTAAAAAGACAATAGGTAAACTGTAATAGTTGCCGACGCGTTTCAAAGCAAAATACGAAATGAATTTATTAAACAAATTAACTAATAATAACAAAACAAAATGTCCTTAGCAACTGGAAGAATTTAGACAACGATATTGTCCTAGTGTTAACTGAAAATTACGTCAAGTACTGTCACGTGTGGAGATATTGTTTTTATTGCTGTATTGACGGATTCAACTATTTTCTTTTGATTTTTTGATACTGTTCTGTACGTGCGTTTGGGAGAGAAGTAATTCTGTTAAAAAAGGTGAAATAAGGAGAAGATTACTTGTATTACAGTTGTCCTATTGACTTTTACATTTATAAATATTGTCTTTTTCTACAGGTTAACTCTGAAAAATTTTTCATATATTTATATATATATATATATATATATATATATATATATATATATATACACGCTTGTATATATGATGTTAGTGATGTGCTGAGAAGTCCATATAAGTTTATATGTGTAAAATTTGACGCTTGATAGACTCTTGTGTGTATCTATCTCCATAACGAATTGCTGCAATATATTCGTCGCATTTTCTGTTTTGTTGAAGAATTCCCCAGTGCAGTGTAGGATTACTGTGATCGATGGCCGACCAAACCCATGATACTTTTGGGTATTTGTTCCGAGTTTAATATTCTCGTTGTTATGCGATGCTTCTGATATGGGCCCTTTTTTTCTATGTGCTACATTTATCGTTGAAAAATGATCTTTTGTAAATGTCACCGTTTATTCGATTCCTTATGAATAATAAGCTAACTTGTTATCTGTTTACGCGACTGAAGTGATCGTCACTTTTTTTAACAACAATTTAATCAAAGATCTGAGCAGATAAGGAATTTGAAAAAGCACATAACATGCTTTGCTGGAACATCAAAACACTTGACAGAATTTGACTACTGACCAAGTAAGATCACCTCATAATCAAATAAAACCATGTTTGAGACTCATAACCAATAAAAACTTAAAGAATCATAACCGCGTACGGCCACCTCCCAGACGTATATTGGAGTAAGACCATATCTGTGATTTAAAATCGAGTAAGACTACTTCTAAGACTTATAATAGAGTCAGATAATCTTTAATCATTTAGAGTACCCTCTGATATTTATAATTGACTAACACCACATCTAAGACATATAATCATGTAAGATCATCTCTAAGATTCATAATCGTGTAAACCACCTCTGATACTCCTAATTGACTAACACCACATCTAAGACATATAATCATGTAAAATATTATCTAAGATTCATAATCGTTTACATCACGTCTGATACTCATAATTGACTAAAATCACATCTAAGCATATAACCATGTAAGATCATCTCTAAGATTCTTAATCCCTGAAGATCATATTTAAATAAGACCACTTCTACGACTCATAATTGGGAATGATCAATTCTAAGACTCATAATAGAGTAAGATCAACTCTAAGACTAACATTCGGGGAAAACAACCGCAAAAATTCTTTAATGAGTAAGACTACTTCTCAGACACATAATCGAATAAGATCAACACTTAGACTCATAATGGAGTAAAACCACGTCTGAAACTCATTACTGAATAAGGCAACTTGTAAGATTTATAGTCGAGTAAGACCAAATCTTACACTCAGAATCAACTATGATTAAGTCTAAGACTCATAATAGTGTAAAACTACATGTAAAACTCATAACTGAGTAAGGCCACTTCTATGATTTGTAATCGTGTAAAACACATAATCGAGTAAGACCACATTTAAAACTCATAAACGTGTAAGGACTACCTGCAAAAATGATGATTTCCAAACAATCAGTTTAGGGGTGATTTCCATATTATTATACATACATTCATACATACTTGCATACACACGTGCCTGATGGCTGCGATACGATTTCCATTTGCTATCGTTTCATATGTCCACATACATTGTCCACATAGGTTTAGATTTTAATTCCTGCCAGTTTTCCCTTGAACAAAACATTTTTATGACTATGACCATTGAACGTAAAAGATCGAGACTATCTACAGTTTTCGTTTATTATCTATCGACATAGCTTAGTAGGAAATAATATACTACACCCTGTCTGAAGTGTTTAAGCACATCCCATAAACTTCAGTAATTCAAATTTGGTTTGGAAAAAAATAGTCAAATTTTAAGCAATCAATTTAGATGCCAAAACAAAGACTGAGTTCATATTTTAGGCAGCATCATTATGTTTTATTGAAGTTATTGAGATTATTTGATATATTCTGCCGTCTGAATTTATAAGGCAAAACCAAATAATCATATTTTACTTGAATAAAAAAGTAATAAAATCATCAAAAATTGATGAACACTCATAATAGAACAAATAACACATATGAAAAGCCTTTGATTTCTTTTACACCCAAATATAGTGACACATCTCCTCAGTAACAACCATTAATCTATCATCTATTGATTTTGATAATTTTTTTTTACTTCCGCAGGTTCAGATTCATGGCACTTTTAATTGCTTCCCATAGGTCTGATTTGCTGTTATATCGTTTGCTACGTTCATATAATTTCATCATTACAATTGACCATATATTTTCGATCGGATAACACATGAAGACTTGATGGTGACTATTTCTTTATTATCTCTCCTGTTAATCTTTTATGCCCAAAGAATTGACGAGTAAGCTTAGATACATGTGAAGGATCATTGTCGTTCATATATACACATTTCACTTTGGAACTGCGAGACTGTGGTGTGTACTATCCAAAGAAAGTGTTCTTCGTAAATTAGTCCTGTTCAGTTTAACTGATTCATCGATTTAAAATAGTCCAATAATAATTGGGCCGATAATTCCAGCCCATATCATGACATTACGTCCTCCCTGTTTCCTTCTTTTAGCAACAAGCCCGTCTGAATTACATAAAATCCATCCTTTTTGCCCATCCATCACGTCTATCAAATGTCACTCGGGATTAGTCCAAGTTCTTGTATTTATTGTCCCAATTTCTGCTTCAGTGAGAATAGTTTGCCTAGGAGATGTTTTTACCGAACATTATTCACAAAGTATTCTAAACCTTTAGTTTTTCCTAACTATCTCAATTCCAATGTTTTCAAAGATGTGAGCGCTGGTCAAAGCTATCTGTTTCGCTATAAATCGCTTTAATTTACGGTCATCTTGAGGGAGAAAGATCTTAAAGACTTTTCTTTGCTTAGATTTCTCAATTTATATTTTCAACAGCCTTATTTATCGTTCAGTGACCTCTGCAAATTTCCTTTAATATCACCTATGTGAATATTCCCTCACTCAATAACTTGGGTATTATCTTTTTCAGCAGTTCTTAGATCCTTCCCTTAACCCATTTTTCAACATATATAAATTACAAATAACTCAAAAGCTATCAATAACAAATGACAGAAAATTTAGTTACATATTTCTCTAGTCAAGGAAATTAAGGAGTTTAAATTTGACAACTATTGATTCAGAACGTTTTGAGTTATTGAGGTTTATTCTGATTTGACTGAAGAATATTTTCCCCGTGACTTTTCCATTTTCTTTTTCTCAGAGTGGTTGCCTGCCAAAGCTAGTGAGCCCAGTATATCCTACTATTTAAATCAGAGCTTGTGAAGGAGAAGCGACAAAGAAGTAACTGAAAAAAAAAACACCTACAAGTTAATCTTCTAATGGTGTCGTTGACGGCCTGCAACTTCCTCATTTTTATATCTCCGAATAATATTTGTCTTTCTGCTATCCCCCATGATCCATGGTTTCCTGACAAGCATGTTAGGTAGGTCATTAGCTGTGTTCCTATCTCCATCTTTCCCTTCAGTATATCTTATGCGAGTCAAATTCTCTAAACCCTCTTTCCTCACTATTTGCCGAGAAAGCTCATTTTTCTCTTTCTGGTTCTAAGTAAAAATGTCCTCATTGTTTCCATAAAATCAAATACAACGGCAAGATCACAAACTATGTTACTCCAGAATTGTTTCTTATGGTGGTTGAGATGATGTGCATTTATATTTCCAGTGTGGTGGGGTTAATTTTGTATAAAGTTTGATGTTGTCATAAAGGATTTCTCCGGACCACCGAATACAATATACAGATGACGGATTACAGAAGAAAGAAAAGTAAAACAAATAATAATATATACAACGGCATGGAAAAACCATTGGATGCAAATACTCTAAGGGATGTTTGAAGGACTTATTTGTTAAAAAGACAGAGAAGGAAGAAAATTGCCTGAAAACGTTGTGGGATTATTACAAAACGCTGTTGTCAAACAGCGTGCATATTCGCTCGATTACAGTCGATTCACGTTATGAAGATTTTGGCTCATGTTTGTTGTATCTTAGAAAAGAATAAAAAACAAGATATTGCACACTATCACACTTGCTCTGAAGTGATAATCTTCAAATCCATCGCTCCAGTGACAAAAGAATTGTGGAAAACAAATGAAAGAAAGATCAAACTACACCGGAAAAGAAAGATTCGTTTCTCGAAGGAACTTGCATGACATTTAGAAGTCGAGTCTCTAATAATTATTTCACGGATTTCAGCTACTGATACGCTAAGAATTTGGTGCTTTATGATACCTAAATTTTGCACGTCTTAGAAAAAAAAATTCTTATTGTGATTCCATTATTGTTTCTAATATCAAATATACAGATTCTCATGTTATTCTCTTGCTTTATGAGTATAGACCGATATCGAAAATCTTTCTCATGAACCAACAACCAACCTTGTCTAAATATTTTTGTTTACAATTCTTAGATGAGGTATTTTAACTATTTCCACTCTTTACATCATTCGGAACGTTGTCCACATCTTTATTGCTATTTTCAGGATCACAATATGAGAACCAGTAATACAAAGAGCTAAACAAAACCAATAGCATATAATCATAATATGAGCTCTGGCAAAAAATAATTATAGAGACATTAGGTTTTTAGTCCCTCCAAAATAATCACTAATATGGCCCAGTGGTTACAAGTGTTGGTCGATGTAATCCAAAAAGTGACTTGACCCAAAGAATGTTGTGTTCACTACCTGGCCAAACCAGAGTTGAGATACTGAAGGGAATTAACTGAAAACTATGATATGAAAAAAGGCATGGCACGTGGAATTAGAACAATCGGTTCAAAATTTCAACGTATATCACCTGAAGAAGGCAGGAGGTTACAATGGTCGAAACCTAGTGAATATGTAAATCGTGAAAATAGTCTGACCACATATGAAAAAAGCCGGTAATGAAAAAAAACTATTTGGACATTCAGGTTTGAACGGTTTTTAAAAAATTATTTTTAACTCTTCTTTGTGTCTCATTTACTCAGTTTTTCTTTCTAACTTCACTTCTTTTTCCGGTCAGAATTTATTCATGTGTCAGTTACATATCACTTGCGTTCAGTTCATTAGTTCTCCGTAACTGATTTGATTGATTGATTTGTTTTTATGACTTATCAAGTTATTTAAAGCCAGAATTTTTTTTTTCTTTTTGATAATAAAGTTTTAGTCATGCAAGTCTTACTAATTAACCCATATTTGCGATTAAAACTCCGCTCTCCAATTAACAATTCTACCCCATTATCCATTACACCACTCGCACATCCAAAGCGACAACACCTGGTATTCCTGAACGGTCAACCATCTTAGTGTCGTTGCTTAACTTTGTTGACTGATGGGAACCACTGTGTCAACGTAATATGACCGCAGGCTCCATCTGTTTAGAAAACCACAATCATTTCCAAAGATACATCTCTCCAGTCTATACGCGCACACCCACGAGTGCGTGCACACCCACGCATGCGTGCACACCCACGCTTAATTGTGAGTGGGATGTATGTAGTATGGGCGTGGATGGGAAGAAATTTGAGAGAAGGGAATGTAAAATATTTTATAAGAATTTTAAACAAAAACCCCTTATTTTTAATATTATGTATCTAATACAAGGCCAAATAACCACTCACACTCGAGAATTGGAGCCTGAGGATATTTTTGGGAGAAGATGAGATTATGAAGGTATGTAGGATAGATCCTAGACTAAGCCGGGATTTGGGTTATAATCCCCAATCTTAAAATCACGGATGTCGAAATTCTGAAATATCGAATGTAACAAAATCCTGAAAGATCAGAATTCCGAAAAATAGTCTTTGGAAGAAATTGAAAAAAAAAAAAACAATTTTTGGAAATACCTTTATTTTTTAAACATTTACAAAATAGCGTTTACATAGTGTTTATACTTTTGAAACATTCAAATTCATTAAAAAAATATAAAACCATAATATATAAATAATTTATAATGAAAGATTATGAGCAAGAGCGCTAAGATTAACCATAAGACCTGGTCAGTTTTCACCATCGTTAACTGTATTTTTAAGCCTTTCATCACGATAAAACGCACATTTTTCTTTTTTTTTTGAGGTGGGGGCAAGATAATCCACGGATAATTCGTTCACATTTGTTTTCTACGTGCTGCTCCTCTTTTTGAAACTCTCAAATAATGCGATAAAAAAGAGACAAGAGCTTTGCCTAATTAATTTTTCCTATAGACTATGACATGTTCTGGTTTTGTACTTTTTAAGATTCAGGATTTTGATCAGCATCAAACTGAACCTAATCTTGAAAAGATAGAGTTAGGTGAAGAATTCTGTCGGGAGTCTATTTCAAAAAGTAACTGTTCTTGGGACTTTCTCATTACTAATTTAATACGAAGGCTGTTAGGGTGATTGCAACGTATCACACGGTGGAACTAAAGAATTTAGCTCTTCAGAACATTTTCCATGGAAACAGCGTTAAATTTGTATGAGGTTTACGTCATATGTGGGAAAGAAGTTGTACGTCCGTCTGCTATGCATGATACCACCTATTAACATTCAGAACTACCAAGCAAAATAAAACACAGCAGGCAGTCCCTTAAAAATATGGAATCTATGCAATTTTAAGCCATTAAAATCCCTTAAAAATATGGAATCTATGCAATTTTAAGCCATTAAAATCCCTTAAAAATATGGAGTCTATGCAATTTTAAGCAATTAAAATCCCTTCGATGCATGCATTTTTCTTATGAAAAAGAATTTTCTCTCTCTTAAATGCATACCGTATATGTTCGCGTACAATGCCACTGGGCGTATAAGACGACGAAAAATTTTCATGTTAAAATGTAGGTTACATGCTTTATTCGCTGTAAAAGACGGCCACTTCCAATCGTATTTTAAAAACGATTTGTATTGGATTAATTAATAAATTTAATAAGTATATACTTTTTTTCACTCAAATAATAATGAAAATAAACGGTGGGTAGATATTTACAATTAATTACCACGATCTATAATAGCTCATGAGTGTAAGCTGTGCTTTTGGTAGGCTGCTACGGTAGCCTGAATGACTTTTCTCAATAACCATCCACTCATTTCTCAAATGCGGTCTTTAAACGGTCTGTTAAGGGGAACTTCCAGTTGTGTTTTTGTTCAACATCATCGAAAAAATGTGGCGTCACAGAGGTTAGCCTATCGTCAAAAATCTTCCATGCTAAAAATTTAGCATAAACCACAGGATTTCAGGTGCACATTTTATACCTGGAGTATAAAACAGACCCGTATTTGTTGCTTGGTTAAGATTTAAAAGTCATGGAGTATTGCTGCCATATATGGTCTGGAGCCCCTTCTGTTTGCCTTGGGGTTCTTGATAGGCCCCAGAGGCGGATATGCAATATAATTGGCCCTGATCTGGCATCTCGTCTATAGTCGCTCTCTCACAGACGCGCCGTCGCCTCTCTCTGTTTTACAAATACTTTCATGGCAATTGCTCCGAGGAGCTGCATTCGTTGGTTCCCAGACTACATGAGTTCAAGCGCCCGACGAGGCTGGCATCCCGCTCTCACCCTTTCACTGTCAAAACTCCTAAATGTAGCCGTCTCTTCTACTCTAATAGCTTCATGTCTCGCACCTTTCGTCTGTGGAACCCCTTCCCTATTCCAGTTTCCATGAGAGCTATAATCTCCAGCTATTCAAATGTAATGTCAATCGACATCTCCAGTTGCCTTGATCTATCCACTACCCTTTTCCTCATCCTTTCTTCTATCACTCCTATCTGATCTTGCTCCAAATTTTCTGTAACTCCTTGCGTCCTAGTGGCTTTCCGCCTTGCTTGGGGTGAAACGCTTAAAAAAAAAAAAAAATAAAACTTTGTACGCCGATAAATAAGGTATTTTTTGTACTGCTTTTCCAAACTGAGAAATATGCTAATCACTTTATTCTCCCAAACGGATCACTAGAGACCAGAAAACAAAAAGATTAGTAGGAAGTTTTAAACATATCTGAGTCTTTTACCTACCGAATTCAAATATATTTATTCAATATATCCTCCTTGATACTATTGTGTACTGATTGCTAGTTACTAAGATTAGTTTAGTTTGGGATAAGGTCAGACTGGTTGTCACAATGTGAGATATAAATTTATCTCTCTGACGTATTGCACTTTGAGACTTATCGGCTTACCAAGGTGTCACAGTCGTCGCTGGCATAATGTGCATGGTTTTGAGTAGAAACTTGCTTAACAGCTCAAATAGAACTCTCTTACGTTTTATTGCTTCCCTGCCTCGTACAATGTTCAAAGATGTAAATGCAACATCAATTCCCATCTCCTACCTTCCTGAATCCTGTATTTTTATCATTCTCACTAAAGTCTTCTCATTCGTTTTAACTTTCAGTAAACCCTTGCATCTCAGTGGCATTATCGCCTTACTCAGGGTAGAATGAAAAAATAGTGAGCATTATGCTGTGTACGGTTTATAGCAAATGGAAAATATACAATGCAAGAAAGGATATTTTAGTTTTTAACCTCTAGTTGATCCCACAGTGATGATAGCAGCTACAGAAGAGAAAATCCAAGAACTCCTACGTAAAGTATTGAATGAAAGCAAAAAAAGAAAAAGAAAAGAGTAAACCTGAATTGCAGGAAGACGGGATGTATGCTTGTTTTCAAAATAAACAGACCAACATGCAAATTACAAATTGGAGATACAAGAAGAACAACAATTTAAATATCTGGAAAGTGTTTTAATAGAGGGCGGAAAGTGTGTCAGTGAATTCCGAAGGCGTAGTTGGATAGCGAAAGATGCCTTCCAAAAGCTGAGCAAAATACTAAGAAACAGAAACATTTCGTTAGAAACAAACAAAAGAGCGCTGAACCGTAACGTTATAACAGTCTTGTTATGGCAATGAATGCTGGACATGCTCCTCATAGATGAAGAAGAGACTTAAAGCAACATAAAAAGTGTTTCTATAGAAGAATGCTGAGAATACTATGGACAGAAAATGCGAGCAAAACGAAATATACTTATACTTGACACCAGGAAGAAGCAGTTGAAATATCTAGATTCCATAATGAGGAAAGGGAACATGGAAATCTGACACTCCCAAGACAGATTTAGGGCAAGAGAGACAGGGGAAAAGTATGCATCACGAGGTAATGAGCTTGGTAGATATCAGAACAATTTTAAGGAATCGTAAGAAAATGGCGATAATTATTAAGAGCTAGAAGAGTATTGTTAAGAACCATGATCACCAACATCCTGAGGGGACACGGCATATAGAAGAAGAAAAGAATGTGTAAATAATACGTATGAGATGATAAATCGAGCTATTTGAGAGAGTGGGTAGATATTGTGTTTTCGCCAATGTAAGTCTGAACAATTTGTTATTGCTCTCCTTGTCATATTGTTTTTGCATTTTTCTCCAAAGAAAACAATCTTTTGTTTCTCGAGACAGTCTGTAATAGCCAACGCCACAGGATATTTTGGGGGTTAATGTGATATGCATTTAGATAGAACAAAAAATGTAATATTCTTCTCCGTCTGCGTTTTGTTCAGGACAAAAACAGTAGGCAGAAAGTTTAAATAAACTTTGCAATTTCATCTCTTAAAAGGATAATGACATGTAAAAACATTAATGATATTGAACTCTTGATAATTATCTGTCTGTCATGAAACGCCTATTTTTAAAATTGATTTTGTGTAGTTAGTGGTGTAGTTATTGACGCCGAAATTGGTACGAGCGAGCCGAGATCAAATTTGGGTTGGGCCTATTTCGTTCATTTCGTACAAGCGACTTTAGTAAAATGAATGAATCCGCTGCTGGTTATATGACAAGTCAGATTGGGCAAGTCAGACGTCTTTCTATGGCTCACCCAGAAGAATGATTTTATATTAAATATAGATGTCTATGTATGTATGTATGTATTTAGGTAGTTAGGTAGTTAGGTTGGTATCATATGAACTTGTAGCCGAGTAGTCAGGGCGTTCGTTTCTCTACCATAGTTGATTTTTACGGAAGGTGATACCTAAGAAAAATTATGAACCTACCACTTCCATGCAGCATTATGTTAAATAATAGGGTTCACAAGGCTCTCTTGCCTTCAGCTGGCAACCAATCTACGAGACTAAAAGAAAAACTCTGAACCTAAACGAAATCTGTAAGAAATTCTTAGTGTGGTTACCTTATATATATATATATATATATGTCAGTCAGTTAAGTGCCATACGTGATAAACAATTTGGTGCTCATGCATCATTCGATACATCATTGGCGAGGTAGATTTTCTCCGCAGTAAGATGCCATTTTTTTCCACGGTCGACTAGTTGTCAAGGCTAAAGAACCCAGTCTGTCTTGCTATTCAACCCATAGTTTGGGGATAAGTGATACGTTTCCCAAGGTAAGTGAATCTAACAGACCCGACTGGAATTCGAACTCGGCTCTCCAATTTCTCATTTCGCGCCGTTATCCATTACACCACAACATACATGGTGTATTTAAATACATACCTAAAAAATGAAATGGATTTCATTTATTGATTTCTTAATCCGAAAGTTTTTATCACTTTTATTTTTAGTGTCTACTCGTTTTTGCGTAGACGCTCCGTTTATTCATTATGAGCAGATATGAAACTTAGTCTATCACAAGAAGAATTTTCACTTAAAGTAACTATTCAGCCTTGGTTTATGGGAACAGTTTCTTCTTGTCCGATTCGTTTAAAGCACGTCAGATCTAACGAAGGTTCCCTCCGCACAGGGCGTGTAACAGGTTCGAATACTACCGGTGAGCGCCTATTTTTCATTACAAGATTTCTCGAATTATAAAGCTAGTAGACGAAAATTAATAAACATAGTGTTCAATAAATAAACTGGTCGTCTACTCAAATATGAGTATCCACTGTTTCGCTGTATCACAAATCATCCATGTGGCTAGACAACCGATTGCTTCAAGCCGAATGAGAAACCTGATCGATTTGGCATCAGTCAAAGATTCTACCTCCAAGCTATCTTCGCGCTGCACAGCGTAAGAGAAATTTTAACGTTTTTACTAAGAGAAAGCCGTCGGGTAGCCATGAGAGCTCGATTTGAGTAGAAGAGCATTGCATTAGCAGCAGCAGCAGCCACTGTCTATAAAAATACCTCTTCCTCTTCGAGAGCTCAGTCGAATCATTTCGGGAGCATATATAGTCATCCACAGACACTAATCCCAGTGTATCAAACTTGAGGAGTACTGGGACGAAACCGGTTGTTTGTTTTAGTTCTTAGTTTTCATAATTATGTCCTTTACATTCCACTTATTCCTTGCCATAATAAAATTTTGTACCTGTAAGAATCTTTTCAAATATATATATATATATATATATATATATATAACAGATAGGAAACGTTCCCCAGTCTAATATGTTTCACTACTATTAATATCAAATTTTCATTCGATTTAATTACATAAATTAATCATTATATCAATTATGCCGTCTTCAGCGTGCACATCACATTTCAAACTAGAACAGTACAATATTATTGATAATATGGCCAAGTTTAATCAGGGAAAGAAACAATTGCTTACAATGAAAAAGAGATAGTTGAATTATTTGGGACACACGTTAAGAAAAGAAGTTAATAATGACAGGGAACAGTGACGTAGAGGAATGTAGCGTTTAAATTTTGCGAAAATCTGCAGTCGAAATAAATAACACAAAGATAGAATCGGGTCGTAACAAAAGCAACAAAATAAAGAACGTTGTGGAGGACGATGTTCACCAAAGAGAAAAAAGCTAATGGGAAATAGAGAGTGAATGTTCTGAAAGATATGCAAGATAATGTTTGCGCACAACCAAGTGAGGATTATACATGTTAAAGTAAGATTTAATCTATCACAGGAGTTAAGAACTCGATCATAATCGAACTCACTATTGAAGAAACAACTTGATAGTGATCTACGCAAAGATCGATCTATTGAAAAGAAAAAAAAACATTTTAAGATTACCTGAAATTATATAAAAAAAATTAAACTTGTGTGTCATATTCAGTGAAAATTGCATAAAAGAAGGATTGCTACCTGAATACACTATCTATCTCTCTCTCTCATATATATATATATATATATATATATATATATATATATATATATATATATATATATATATGTGTGTGTTTGGTTGCGTGTGTGCGTTCGTGTGTGTGTGTGTATTAAGAAAAGAAGTTCAACCAGTAAAATGTGTCCATTCAATTGTCATCTCTATCCCCTTTTCTTTCTTTACTAGTATTACCTGAAGACACTGACATATATGATAAAATAAAACTTTATTCCTACATATATACTTTGCAATAGTAATTAAGATACCTTAGAGTTAATGACATTTTTACCTACGAAATTTAATTTTTCAAACTGTTTACGGTATCAGTGTGTGTGTGTGTGTGTGTGTGTGTGTGTGTGTGCATGTAATTGTATTTATATTTGCATATTTACGTTTGGCAGGGACGTCATGTAGGATATTTCTCACAGGTAGGAAAACATAGAATTATAGGGTGCAGCAGAAATACCTCCCACATAAAGGTAATACATTAGTGGCAATGTCGTCTTCATCTGTCTCATATCATTTCGTGGGATGCATTCCTGTTGGACAGTGCATTAATTATTGAAATTCTTCGTTTAGCGACATATCAATCATTTTTGGGTCATATAATGCTAAAAGAAGTTTCACTCGCAATTGTTTGAAAACAGAATTTTACCATCGGGCAAATTACAAGGAGCTGCGCCAACCGGATCTCACGCAGAATTCTTGGGTCAACCCGTTGGATGATTTTCAGGCGTTTCCCAAAATGTAATACACGTTATGATTTTATTTCTGATCTGATGTTATCAAGTAACCACCACCCAAATAAATCGGCTATAGTGAGATTCGAACCAGTAACTCCTTGTCAGAAGCCTAGCGCTCTAATAAATTCAGTCACATATTGGAAAAATGATTCGCACACAAGAAATAAAGACTAGCTAAGCTATCAAGTGAAATATTCCTGGGAAAAATTAACTGACAGTTTTCTTCTTCAAGCTGTTCAGGAGAATATATCACACAGATTACAGCTTCATATCTGTCTAATTAAAGCTCCCCGAACAGTGAAAACTTGCATTGATTAGCTGAAGCCAATAATTAGCCAAATGACTGAAAATGACAAAATATTAGCATTTCGAATGTCATTTTATTAAAAATGTGTTTTTATAATCCTTAAACCATCGAGCTTCTTGCAAGAAAACTAATTAAAGACGGAAGACATTACAAGAATCTCTCAAATATATTCACTCTACTATATTCTTCGTCTTATAAGTTATTATTATTATTATCATTATTATTATTATTATTATTATTATTTCCTTTGATTTCTGGTGTACACATTTCATTCCGGGTCCCGCCTCAAGACCTAAGTTTAGAAATGGCATCATGACATTTTCCACTGACATATATATATATATATATATATATATATATATATATATATATATATATATATATATATAATGTCCTTCGTAAGGTGTGGGCTGTACTCGTGAGAACAATTATCATTATTATTATTATTATTATTATTATTATTATCATTATTTCCATTCATTTCCGTTATATACATATTTTTGTAACTCACGCCCACCAAAAAAAAAAAAAAAAAACAAACCCTGAGATCATATATCTTACTTAGAGAAAGGTCTGCGAAATGTGTGATATGCACTTTTCAGTACAATATTTTGTATTTCTTTAGGTTATAGGCTACCAGGACTCTATGCTTGGTAATTTCTAGTTAGCAAGCATGACCTCTGTGAAGCAAAAATAAACCCTTCGTATTCAGCTTTTAACTCTGCACTATGTAGCAACTGATGGGTCGGGTTGTCTACATCAGCATGTTTTGTACGAGCAGAGTATTCACCGTGAAAGGTTCATCTTACCATTGTTTCTCTATCTGGTTGATTATGTATCTCGTCGGCTGCAAATGCCTTTGCTTTTTTTTAAAAAGTATTTTGCGGTTACAGTTGACGTATTATGCTTTACTTGCATTTCTCCATCAATTTGAAACTCCATTTTGCATTTGTTAGCTTCTTTATCATTGAAAAAGATTTCTTAATTCTTTCATGTTCTTTGACGCAGATCATCATCCAGGTTGTAGTTTTCCGGTATCTTTGAATGCCGATTGTTGTAGTTTCTATGACAGTTTCTAGTTGAACTAATCCTCTTCCTCCTTCGGATCTGGTCACATACAGATGATCAACATCAGCCTTGGGATAATGCACGCGGTGCCAGATGAGAAACTTTCTCGTTTTGGCGCCTATTCGCTTAATGTCAGCTATGTTCCAGTTAATGATATTGAAATTGCATTGCACCTAAGGTGTTTATGGCTGATATTCTATTTTTGAATCTATTGAGTGTGTTTCTGTATTCTCCTTTGCTTGAATGTTACTTTTACACATTTCGAAATCCATACCTATGTCGTCATTGAAACATTTTACATTATTGAGGAGACCATTCAAGTCATTTGGCAATGAGTTTCAGATCATCTACGTAGAGAAGGTTATTGAATACTTCCTTGTTTAGTTTGTATCCATAGTTATTATTGTTTAGTTCATGGGTAAGAGGGATTAAAGACAGACAAAACTGAAGGGGTGACAGGGAGTCTCACTGAAAGTTCTTCCTTAGAAATTCAGATGGTTGGATGCGGCAGTGCCTCGTTTGTGATTTAGGAATAATATGGTTATCTAATTTTCATGCTATATTTAAGGAAATTTACTATCACGGAGGAGACTTTATACATTTCCAGAGTTTTAAGGATCCAAGAGTGTGGCACACTTTCAAAGGTTTTATGGCATTTATTTCCTTTGATTTCTGGTCTACACTAAATTCTTTGTGGGTCCCAACCATAGTCATAAATGGCATTGTGGCATTGTCCACTGAGTATTTTAAAAAAGGAAAAAAAAACCCTGAAGATCATAAACATTTTACATAGATAAAGCCCTGCGAAAGGTGTAAGCTATTCTTGTAAGTACGATTTTAGCTACCGGGGAGTCTATATGAACATTTTCCAATCGAACTGAGAGGTCCAACTACTACTAAAATTGTTGATGTCCTCATGTGTCACATTTCTGAGGTCTACATATTTTGAATATTTTCAAAGATAGATTAGAGTCTGTAGGGAGTACCATGTCAATGAACACGGTACCTAGACGGTTAGATTTGATTATTCTATCTGTGTGTATTGTAAAGTCCCATAAAATTGTTACAGGTCCCATTTCTGTAACCGGGTCTGGGTGGTGTTCATGCCAATATTTTGCTGTTTCCTTTTCGTAAAAGTTGCATATTTTGCAATGCAGATATTGTCCCACTATATCATGCCGAGTTATATATTCAGTGGGGGCCATTATTATTATTATTATTATTATTATTATTATTATTATTATTATACTTTAACTAAATAAATCCTTCAATATGAAAGGATATGTCGAAGAAAAATAATTTTAAATTTCATAAAAAATATACATCTTTTCGTCATCAAAAAGTCATTTATTCATTCAATTCTTCTAAGTTTTAATATTTGTACACAATCCTTTGTCGAGAAAAAAAAAACATATGTAGTCAATACACTAGAGCTTATACATTCATTATTAATATCACTCCGCGGAAACCATTTCATTCTAACGAAAGATTTCTTACGTTAGTAATTGTCATTAGAAATTAAAAATATCTTTTTAATGAATGACTATTTATAAAGTAATGCTGCTGAAAAGAAACATATTGCTAAATTTAGAAACAATTTTTCCTTGCGGTAATAAATATGAAATATTTGATTTAACTGAATTATATACAATAAAGAAAGTTTTGTTTTCACTTTTAATTGTTTGAATTTAATATGCAGAATTTTGCATAAAACTTTAATTTACATTATATTTCGGTGTTACTTTTTATCATATCAACTTACAAAATTTACATTATATTATGCCTATTGTCCTCAACTATGTTGTTGTCATCACAATGTTTCAGCGATCGTGTCCCCGCTCCGGCCTCTCTCAGATGAATATCGATCTATGTAATCTACAGTGTATTCTTAACCGAACCCTTTATTTAATCTACGTGGATAGACTGTTCTTGTTACATTGCTCGTGTCTAGCGATATCATATAGTTCTTATTTTATTTAGTACTGTTCATTTAATACTCGCTGGTTTCCAATGAGTGCAAGAAAACACTGACAGTCAATGTCTAGTAGTGATATTGGTCTAGCGCATTAGTTCCCAAATATTGTTTCTCTGGGCCGCATTTTCGGAATGAACATTTGCTCGCGCCTCACTAAATTTTACGTGATAAAAAAGTACATTAAAAAAAACAAAAAAATGAAAAAAAAACATAGAGAGGGCGTTAAAGGGAGATAACCGCATATTCGAAGTCAGAATATTATTGATAACTCTCTCCTCCAATTTGCGGACATTATCTATTATATTCTTAATACTTGATATAATACAAAAATATCACAATGATAAAACCTGCCAATAATTATTTATAACTATTTATACTGGTATTCATGCATGGAATTACAAGTAATCTGTGAAAAGATTTTAAGTTTTGAAATCATATTTATTATTGGCTTGTGAATGTTTTTAATCTGTTTGGGAACCACTTTTCTAGCGGATAAAGGCTTTTGTTTTTGAATTATGGGATATATTAATAGTGAATTCAATACTTGGGTTGGGAATAGTTCGGAATTGGAAATCCTTGTTAAATTGACGAATAAACTCTTAGTCACAACGGAATCTTTTCTACAGTATAAAAAATAAACGCAACAAATTACATATGTAGTAGTAACAGAAGCACTTGCATCAACGATAAATGTGATGTGGTATAATTTTGAGGGGATTTAAAATATTGTTTATAGAATTTAAAGAAATGTGTGTAAAGTTACTGTGAAAACAATCATTCATAACATCAGCTTCGATGGATGACCTCATGAGGATCAGGCGACATTTTTTTTTAATGGAAAACGACGTAAAAAGACCGATTTTAAGAAAATATATTTTATTTTAATTCTTATTGAAGGTGTATAGAATCTTACAAATGCAGTGCGTCGGTTGTGATTTAAACATCTCGACTTTTCTTAAATAAAATACAAAGATAGAATAGAGAGGAGACATATTAAAAATAAAATCAAATAAAAGAAAGAGAGAGTCGACTAGTTTTTCGATTTCATTTTTTCACCCGAGACAAAAATAAAAAGATATACAAAAGCGCAAGAGTCCACTGAGTGTTGGAAAATATGAGAAAGGAACTATACTATTAAGAACGAGAAGACAATATAAGAATAAGAATTAAGAAAACACAAGATAACGATTGACATTGCATTTAAATTTTCAAGATCAACGTTAACTGGGAAGTAAGCAGCCGGGTGATAATTCCACAAGCAAGAAGTTCGACAGAAGAAACTGTTAGCATAGAACTTACGGTTACATATAACAATTTCAACTGTAAATCTTGTATTGCGCTTTAATTCAAAATCATAGCGAAAGCTCCACAGAACAATTACCAATTGGCAGTATTTGAAGAAAAGGCACAGAGAAACTACGGTACGGCCGTGGGGACGTGAGTGAAGCCGATAAGCCAGGTCAAGACCAATAAAATTGCAGATTTTCTTTTGATTTTATGACGTATCAATAATTATATAGCAGAAGCTGTGACAGCAATATTCAAAGCAAGGTCTACTTGTAAATAAGTAAGGCAGATTCTGAAAAATCGTTAAGTCTGACACAGTTATTCAACTTTCCTAGCTGCAGATTTAGCAAATGATTCAGTATAATCTTTCCACTTCATGTCAACCGAAGAACCTAGATGGCGTAGTGAGTCACTCACATGGATGTTAGCATAAAGTCATGCTGATGTAAAATAAAAATGATTTTCTCAGAGAATTCATAACAATGTTTAGAGATTTTTACACTAAATAAAATTGAAAATCTCACGAAATTGTTATAAATGCGTGAAAACCGGCGCTACAAAACCTTTCTTTTTTCCGGATGTTATTTTCAACTTTGAAATTGATATTTTACTATCAATAAAAAATCTAAATAAATATTGGAATTATTTTATGCCTTAATTCCATAAATTTAAGGAGAATGTTCTCAACTAGCGTCCAGTTGGCAGACAAAAGTAAAGTTTGTTGTAACTTAATACATTTCCCAGAGATTCATGGTATTTATTGAGAACAGTATCCACACTGGAATCAGCAGCCCATCAGTAGTCGCAGAATATGTTTGCCTGGGTATCAAAATGGAATCTCCCAGGTTGCCATATAAATCACCCACCAACTTGGTCATAAAACAGCTCTGTCAGTTAGATTCGATTACTGTCTGTTGCTATTAACAAATTCTACACTTGCTCAGTAAGACTCAACTTCTGTTAGAGTCAAGTATTATCGTTTGACACTATCAAACTCTACAGAGTTTTCTTGTTAACAGTCCGAAAATTACAGTGAAATAGCTGAAAAACTTTTTCTTTCTTCAATTCACCCCCAAGCAACGCGATAAAGCCACTAAGGCACAAGGGGGCTACTAGATGCGAAAGACAATGAGAAAACTTTCGAAGGAACGGAAAAAACAATTTTAAACAGGAAACAAGGGATAAAACTCTGCTCCTGTTCGAGTAATAAGACGAGTATGATCCGGGGAAGTGCACCTATCTACTCATATTGGGGGGAATAAATAAAAAGCAAGTATAATTTCAGAGTTTAAGCGGATACGTTAGAGAAATATACTTGATATGAACGTTCGAACAAGTGATAAAAATCTACATACCGGGAAGATAGTAAACCAGGCCTTAGGTGAACCTATCCACTCCTATTAAAGAAGGCTCACTTAGACATTTCCTAAGATTAGATTTGGTCATTCTTATAAGGAAAGCTATCTTTAAATCTCTAGCATTCTTCAAAGAATTATCGCGTATCGATTTTTCATATAATTAATATTATTATTAATTGACATTGGAGTACAAATATACAAAGTGCAATATACTGAAATTACATCGAGTTAGGTAAGTCTATATCTGCACAAAATACATGTGATTATAGCAGTACATAATCTTGCAGGTGGTGATCATCAAGAAAGATTAGGTTGTTCCGAAAAAAATGTCAATTTTAGAATACCATTTCCAATATATTATTATAATAGTTGTACAAAAAATTATTACTCTTTGATAATTATTAAAGTAACTTTTTTTCTAAATTTTATAACCCACCTTTTCAGAATTTACACGAAAACATTATGTATTCCTCATTTCGAACATGAAAAAATAGGAGATGAATTTACCTTTCTTTGAATGAGTTAGAGCAAGACCATAAGGATTCTCAAATTGCTGCCAACTCTAAAAGTGGATGAGGGTGAATGATCTACTTTTGATCGTTCAGTACGGCGCTGATCTCTGAAGTTCCGTAGTGGAGATACAACTCTTGCAGATCAAGGCAGTAGAGAATGTCTATCTGCAAATGACAGTCAACATCTTTTCTTGTCGAAAAAGCACACGTCAAAATGTCAGAGAAATGTCTCAGATAATAAGTGTAGTATTTCAACAATGTAAGACGCCTCGAGGAAATTTGTTCAGCAAAGAAACCCGATAAATGGGTCCCGCATAAACGTAGTGAAAGATTAAGAGGTCGACATTTTTTTTTTTTTACGTGTGTTCGATGTTGCGTGCGCGTAGGTGGAATGATTCATCTTCTGATCGAATAGGGACTTGTGATTTAATGCATCATTTAAAAAAATCGTAAACGATTTGCACAGTTGTTTGATCATGACGAAAGACCCAGCACATTACAAAACGGTAATTGCACCAACAGAAGATTATAGTAAGAGTCTTGTGTTCCGGCATTTGTTTTATTACAACTAACTGGAATCTAGCTAAAGCATCACCGCCAAAGTTTACTGTCAGTAACTGGATCAAAATGCACATTCATTTAACCAGAATTCGACCGGTACTGGTTTTTTCAACGAGGCCCAATTCTGCTCCGTGTGAATGTTTGATCACATATTCCCAGGGTGATATTGCAGTAGCTAACTGACTTTGGTTACAAGACATTACAACATGTACAATATTCCCCAGATTTTCACGTCTTTCTGACTACCATTCTTCAAGCATGTAGGCAAATCTTTAAGCCAAAATGACATTACATAAAAAAAATGCAGAAACTGCATTCAAAGATTTCTTGGTGTCCAAACATTAAGATTTTTACTTTAAAGGCAATTAAAGTTACTGGAGAGATCTAGAGGGAGAAAGATATATTCTTCCATTTGTATTCCATCCTTTATGGCAATGATTATATTCTTGATATGATAAAACCGATATGGCTGATGTAAAAATGAACAACAAACATGATTTGTTATGAGAGTGACTTTTTTACTACTAACACACACACACACACACACAAACTACACACACACACACACTACACACACACACACACACACACACACACACACACACACATATATATATATATATATATATATATATATATATATATATATATATATATATATATATGCATATTTCATTAAAAAACAAAAGACAAAGTACTACGGTTAAGCTTTTTTATTTAATTTCTCTTGAACAAGAGCTTTCTTTTCTGGACAAAGGGTGTGTAAGAACTGTCCAAATGTTTTATAGTCCCAAGCGCTTTCGGCTATACCTTTAGCCATTATCAAGGATGATTCTATTTTTAAGCTTAATTGAGTGTGTGCGTTCTGTGTATGTCTTAGTGTGTTAGGGATGTTTTTAATTTCCAAATACGGTTAGCACATTGTGGCTTTATTCGTAGTTAATATTGTTAAGAGTTAGCTTTTTCTTTTTTTATTATTAAAGCTTCCATTATTTTTAGTCTTTTTTTTAAGGTGGATGAAGTTAATATATTTGTGTTTTCTACTAGTATGTTTCTTATGGAGTCTGGTAAATTTGTGTGTGTGTTTAAATGGGTTCTAATGTGGCTGTGATCAGATAGATGTAACGTAAGTCGTCTGGATAAGCATGTAGTTGCATAGCCTATGTAATTATTTATGAGTCCGGTTTGATCAGGAACACAGTTCCTTAAGGAGCATTTGATCACATAGATAGTGTTCGTTCTTTGTAATTTTGACTTAACTGGTGTGTTGTTATTTTTGAGGATATATATATATATATATATATATATATATATATATATATATATATATATATATATATATATATATACCACGCGGAGAATAATATATCTCACATAGCTACAGAGCAAAGAAGCGTGTAAGCAGAAACAAAAGGAAGGGTTTTTATATATAATATAGAGATACTACTTTAAAACTCTAGCTTCAAAGGAGACGGATCGATCCATTCCCTAAGTGAGGACATATTCCAAGAACAAGAAACAGAGTCTTGGTTTTTCGTAAATTGAGGACGGCGAGCTGAAGTTTCTTTCTGTACCTAAGGAAAGATATATTGCCAAGGAGAATCGGCACAATGAACTTGTAGGCTGTAGGGGAGGGAGATTTAGCCTCTTCCAGGTCCACAATTAAGCAACCTTAAAGTTTAGCTACTATAAATCAGCTGAACTTGACTGGCGCCATGGTCAATCTATGGAGAGACGCTAGTAAGCGTCAGACGCATAACCTACGTGACTTCAAGGGAGATAATCGCCTTCTCTATCCATACAGCACAAATAACGCTGTAACTCGATGTTCAGTGTTCTTAGTCTTAAACAGTGTTTAAGTACTTTAATTTTAGGAATAAACGCTGATTCTAAAATTTAGTTTAAATACTTTAATATTAGGTATAAATGTTGATTCTAAAATTGGATATTATTTTCTGATCAGCATAATATCTTCAGATTGGATAATGGTGTCCGCTTATACGGTCTCCGATTCAACGTCTTTCAGGGAATCCACATAACTGTCTCCTCTTTCGAACTTTAAATAAAAAAGGGCTATCGACACTCAGCTTTTATATGTTTTTTTACTATTTCCCTTCGGGAACGAGGATGCACAATTAGATGGCTCCTATGGCTCATGCTCGACAGATTTAGTGGTCAATTGCCAACCTATTTGTGGTATGGAAATCAATATTTAATATAAGAAAACTTACAGATTAAAAAGAACATTTAAAGCGGCAGAAGTGTCGTTCATCATACAAAATCCGACAATGCTACGGACAGAGAATGTAATTAAGAAAGCAGTTGTAAATACTATACTGGCCAGAAAGTCCTTACTCACTTTGGAAGCGGAAATAAAACAACAAATCTTGATTTATGTCTGGTTGATTTTCCAAGCAGTACTGCATTTCGAGCTTGTTCCACACAGTCGCGCCATCAAAGCTAAACTGTATTACCAGCTGCTAGACCGTTTGTACGACAAACTAAAGAAGGAGTATCGTTCTGCGTTCAATCGAAGTCGGGCCTTGCTTCAACAAGACATTGAGTAGTCACATGCTGCTAGATTGACTAATAAGTTCAAACAGATGTACGGTTTGGAAATTCTTCCACATTTAATATTCATCCTTCATGCTCCTCTCTATGACACAATGTCACACTTCCTCCGCGACCAACACTTTTGATGAAGTGAAGGAAGCTTGTTTGCGGATTTTTTATTTAAATCCAGCGGCTTGATATCTGGAATAGATTTGGATGCTGTCTGATCTCTGGTAGAAGATCATCGAGAATGATGGATTTTATTTTGAAGAATAAATGTTGCTGTTGCTCCATGAAATTTTGTTCTCTTTCAGCTTCCTAAGTGAATCAGGACTTTCTGGCCAACCTAATAAATTAACAACTGCAAATATAATTATAATTTCAATAAAAAAGAGACAGTCTTCTTGGCCGGATAATGAAAACAAAAAGGACACAGTAAATTTAACACTCCCAGGATGTAGTGATGGTAGGAGAAAGAAAGAATAAGTAATTTAACCAGTTTTTCTGAATCGATAGCAAAAGAGGGACAAAAAGATTCAACATTAATGGGAGGAACTTGTGGAGAGTCATGATCGGTTTAGATGCTGAGGGGTCATTGCACATAAAAAAGACAATGGTAACTCTGGCATCGGTTTGAGACCTTTTATAATGTCTTAAACCAGGAGCATATGTTTGATCCTTTAACAGTGCCCTAAAATAATGCTATCTTGGGTATGACGTTAAACTACATCCGCGTCCTGGGTAAGACAATAAAATACGTCCAACAGCGGCCTCTGATCAGGAGGTTCCCAGATTCACTCTGACCCGGGGTGGTAGAACCTGTTAGGGTCCCAGCTATGGGCAAATATTTAACCCCGAAACTGGGGTAAATATGGGGTTTGATACCAGGAATACTTTGTAAAAAAAGAAAATTGTTATCGACAATAAATTTTTAAAGAAAAATACTATTACCAACAATAGACTTTTGAAAAAATATTAGCAGCAATACATTTTTGAAGGAAAAAATTATTACCAGAAATTGATTTTTGTCAAAACAAAATATTACCAGCAATAAAAACTTTGTTGGCATTAAATAACCCATTGAAGTTGATAAGTGGTTAAATAGAACAAACCAAACCAAACCTAAAATAATGTTTATTCTCACCTCAAGATAAAGCGTTAAATTAAATCGTCAGTTGCTGTGAAGATCTTTTCTTTTTCACTGTCACAGACGCTACTGATACCCGGCCGAAATTCTCCATAATAGATTGATGCAGCGAAGTAAACTCCATGAGCGACATTTAATAATTGTTCTCTTTATGGATTGAAATGCTTCGGTGTCTCACGGGAGGCATAAGACACATAACTCCGTAGATATGACATTTTACAATATGTTATATTTGAAACAAGATATTTCCTACGGTCCATGATATTTATAAGATGCAAATGAGTCGTAAATTAGTAAATTTACGTGCGTTATTCCTGTATTGGACTATTTTGGGTCAAGCGACGTTTATCTTCATTTTATGATTCTATCACATTCACACAACGATTCCAATTTTAGGCTTACGAACCGAATCAGCGTTCTGACGCCTGATGATTAACATTGTTTAACCGGTGGGAATATGGGATACTAAATACGATTCAACAAGAGTCCTTTGATGAGCTCTTCGCCTATCACTTTAGATAATGTTATCGATTAGGTTCTGCCGATTTTACAAATAGACCAGCTTTGATTTGAGAAAAAGCGTAAGGCCTGACAAATATTTGTTGCTTGTTTGATAGGATTGTCTTGGTCTTGTTTATAGCCATAGATTTGGAAAAAGTTAACTTTTGCTATTCAGTACAAACGCTGAGCGTTGCAGGATGAAAACGTAGTTTTCCTTTTTCGTTTTTGTATTTTTGATAATATATATATACATATATACATATATATACATATATACACACATATATATATATACTTACATATATATATATACTTACATATATATATATATACTTACATATATATATATATATTTATATATATATATATATATATATATATATATATATATATATATATATATATATATATATATTTATATATATATATACTTATATATATATATATATATATATATATATATATATATATATATATATATACTTATATATATATATATATATATATATACTTATATATATATATATATATATATATACAGATATATATATATCTTATATATATATATATATTCTTATATATATATATATATATATATATATATATACACTTATATATATATATATATATATATATATATATATATATATATATTCTATTTGGTTAGGAAACAACTACGAATGATAGTTTATTTTGTTTGAATGCTAATTGGAATGACCTCTGGAGCTGAAAGCACTAAGGAGTACATTTGATATATTCAAACGAACAAAAATAGGCATCACGTTAATATATAAATCCAATACAAGGAGGGAATCGTTAACGCTACATTCCTTTTTAAAGAAATCTCTATATACCGTATTTACCCTTTTCAACCACACAGCCTTAATATATTCAGCGAGCATTTGGAATGAAACATTTCAAATACCTCGGTGTATGTGTTATAACAACTAGAGGGCATAATTATTCTGTCTATACTTCTGAGATGAGGTAATATGTACACTGTCTACATTATTCGGCTATTGTCCTCATCCTTGTCGCCATGTTTATCACAACGTTTCGGCCGTTTTACGCTCCTAACCAAGGGCTCAGTTAGATATTCCAACAACCTGAAGAATCAGGTTGTTGGAATATCTAACTGAGCCCTTTATTTCGCTCACTGGGGTAGACTGTTCTAGTTCCACGTTCCATGTCTAATGGATGTCAGTTATATCTTGTTAATTCCCCTCTCAAATTTCTCCGCCCCATTAACCTGGTATTGAACTTACACTCTTTGGGTCCTGTCACTGGATCTACCTAACGTCTTTGTCCACTGAGCCATGTGTCATTGAGGAAATAACAGGAGATAGCTTACATCCATTCGACATGAGACGTGGAACTAGAACAGTCTACACCAGTGAGCAAAATAAAGGCTTCAGTTCGACATTCCAAACACCTGAAGAAGGCCGGAGCGTACAACTGCCGAAACGTTGTGGCAAACATGGCAACAAAGATGAGGCCAATAGTCCGAATAATGTAAATAAAGCACGAGAAAGTTGAACAGAAAATGGGCTTTGCTAGAGGTAGTTTCTCACCGTATATTGTTACAAAGCGGAAACATTAACTTGAAAAGTTGGGAAAAAGTTCTTAATTGGCTTCGTTAAATCGAGACTTCCAAATGGTTGTTATGTATGACAAACCCGTTCAGAAATGCCTAAACTCTCTACTTTATATTAGGTTGGTGCAAAAATAATGACGTAATAATGTCGTTTTTTGACTTTAAAAAATACGTCAAAAAACCACATTACTACGTCATTATTTTTGCACCAACCTAATACAAACGCTTTCTCAGATCAATGAGTGAAAATGTAGACCGTTCTCTTTTGAACCTTGTGGACTGACACTAACGAATCACAAACAACGAATTGTACAGGATATCTGAAAAAAACAATCACTTGATGACGGTTCAACAATATTAACCACTAAAATGGATAACAAATGTAACTCGATGAGAAAACAATGACATACTGAAGGTGTTGACATTCGGCACAACTTCAAATAAAAGGTTGGGAAGGAAACTTCCGTCAGCACTGGACATGAGAGGACTTTCCCCCAACAACAACAACAGCTAAAATGTGTAGCGCATGTAAATCAAAATGAAAACAATGCTATAATGGAAATGTTGACATTCCAATCTTCATCAAACAAAAGGTTAAGAGATACCCACCCCCACATCAAGAGTAATGGAAAGTGGGATAACAGCTATAGACACAGGTAACAATAGGTTATTACCTGTCTTTAAAGAGAAATTTTTACAAATTTCAACCGACATTGAACAGGGCGCTTGGTCAGGTAATTGGAATTTTGAACCGAAGCCTTTATTTCATCCACTGGGGTAGATTGTTCTACTTCAACTTGCCATGCCTCCTTCGAATGTCTCACTTATTTCCCTTTAACACAACAATTTTTTTCACCACTGATGTGGCCCGGTATTGACCGCACAACACTTTTGGTCTAGTTACTGGATGTAACCATCTTCTTTATCCACTGTGCCATTTGTCCATGTACCATCTATTTATTAATTTTTGAGACTTATAAATCTAACATTGCTCATATTGCAATTCTTATTATTGCATTTTTAAGAGAGCTTATATTGCGATTTTTGTTGTTATTCATTGCTTTTCTCTAGCACTCTTTATTACTGCATCTCATATTGTATTTATTTCTATGCTTGGTCGGCTCAGCAGATCTTTGTGGCCTAGCATAAGTGCTGATTCCTTAAGTTATCGTATTTTCCAGTGATGCTGTCTGTCTATCATATATAAAGGATTCGGTTCGAAATTCCAATCACCTGAAGAGGGCCGGAACGTACAACGGCCGAAATTTTATGAATATGCCAATAAAGATGAGAATAAATGTCCGAATAACGTAATTAATGTAAGTAATCATAATATCTCATCCAAGAGATATAGACAGATATCGGGAAGGCAGTTGATGAAAAGCAAACCCCAGGGGAGACAAATACATCAATGTAAATACATCTAGAATGTGGCCTTTGCAGACAACTTTCATTTCTGTGAATTGATAAGAATCAGACAAAAAGATACGCAAAGGAATACCATAAAATTTCAAATTGGGAAAAGACCGACGTACCAGATCCTCTCAAGTTTCATCGACATATCCAAAGCAACAGCCATTCTTCACCATTCTTATCTCAAGCATGATGGAATCTTTCAGCAATTACCGTTCATATAGTAGCATTTTCTCTAGAGACGAGAAAGCCATATTGCTTATCTGAAAGGACACCCTGCATTTTAGAACTGATTCGAACGTTTTGTGCTTTGACAAAATGAGGTTAATAGGCAGATAGTTAGAAGAGTGTTATGGAGTGAATTTTTTTTCTCTTTCTTCTGTATGAATCCGAATACCTCGTCGCCAAGTGTTGTAGAGTGGTTTCACAGTGGAGACTTGTATTTGTACTAAGTCGGTCCTAAAATAGGTTCGACGTACAAAACGTTAGGAACTTGATATAATAGGTAATGACGCAGAGAAATCTAGTGGTGGTCGCTGATAAGTTTAGTATCCGACTAACGGTCGTCCGACATCGACTGGCTGACCAACGATATTTAGTCAGCCACGAGAGCATCATGTGGCACAAGGCCGGTTTAACGTGGGATCTCCGAGCCCGCGGGCTCGGCCAAAAATATGCCCATTGAACCCGTATAAACGGATTCAGGTTCTGTTTACCTCCCCGAAAGAGAATCCACCCTTCGGCGTAGCATCTTTCGGGTTCCTCCCCGCCCGAGGGCAGAGAGTTCAACCGATCAGCCAGTCGACTGACTGACCAACTCCACTGAGCGATTCCTACTACTCCTACATATTATAGGTGGGAGAGTCTATTAACTATAAAATAGGTGTGTTCCACTATAACAAAGAGTCACTTCAGTTGTTAAAAACGGAAACAAGAGAAAATGATTTCCAACAATAAGGAAAGTAAGAGACAGCAAGATATTTATGGAGTTCAGAGAAAACTGGAAACATTTTAGCAGCGCATTTCCTAACGTCTATGGCAGCGATACCATCAACTCCAGGTACATGACAGGGATCAAGTTTAAAGGTAATAGCAGAAATCAGGGACAGTGTTAAAGGCGTATTAAACAATAGCGACTCGTGTAAAGTTACTAAAGATGAGTCAAGAAATAAAATGGAAGAGAATTTATGAGCAAAGCATTTTGCGACATCAACAAATAGTAACCCTTCAAACTGAGTGAAGAGAAGATGAATAAAAGATTTATTCTAATTTAACACACTATTCAAAAGCCGCCAGTAGTCACGAACACCAAGTTATAGTCTATACAGTAACTCTTCGCGGCAGCAATCAAAGACTTATCCTTTTTAAGGACACGTTTACAATTATTACGTACAGACACAATGAGGTTTAGGTTGTGCTGGGAAATATCAAGCTAGTACAACCTAAATAGTTATTTCCGTGGGCTTTCGCGCCTGAACAGACAGTTGTGGACCAAAGGGAAGATCGTGGTTTCACATGGTATTTCCGAGAAGGCAAAAAAAGTATAGATGCCGTCTAAAGACCAAGAAGAAATTCCAGTGGCACAATTTTCAATAGGAAGATTAAAATATTAATCAAAGTCGCGTCTCGGAAAAAGTCACGAAATTAATCCTAATCAGTACACTGGTAAGAGGGTTAAGTCTTTTGAATATGAGGTTCTTGTCTAATAGACGACCCAAAAGAAATATCAACACATACTACTGATCCGAATTTCTAAGAGGGCAGGATTGAGGCGCTCGTCAACAGCTAGAAGTGGAGGTAATGAACAGTAAAGAAATTTGTTGATCAGAATTAGCTGGGAAAAGAGTAAAGAATCTGACTGGAAGAATGAGTAAAAATAATCGACTGTCTGAATAAAAGGGAGATCAGTAACATTAGAATGATTAAACCATTAGACATGGTAAGCATAAAAAATCCCAAAACCAAACATTTTCGCAGATGAATACAGAAAGAGATTCATCGTTCTACGGTTAGGCATTTTGTATAATATTTTACAATTCTGAGACGAAATAAAACGATGGTGGTTTCACACAGTAAGCTTGAATGTACGTGTGATATGATTGATACTAGTTTGGAATAAGAAAACGGAGAATCAAAATCAAATTCCAGTTGAGCTCATTATATTCACTTGCGCTCTTTGGGAAAGGTATGAATTCATCTCCATTCTTCCCCAGTTATAGCAGAAGACAAAGACTTCTGTGACGTTGGGGGAAACCAATATACCGTAGGAAGTAACGTAAGCCCGCTGAAAGAGTTCTTCTGCCAAGTCTGTCAAGAATAGAAACGAGACATAATCGCCCAGACACGCAGCACACATCGTACCTACCTAAGGAAGGAACAAACTGTGATAGAAAGCAACACAGACATATATAAATTATATAACTTACACTGTTGATAAGAATTAGCTGGGAAAAGAATCAAAAATCTGATTGAGAGACTGAGTAAAAGAAAATATCGAAATTCTGAATAAGAGGATCATCAATAAAATTACAAAGATAAAGCCATTAGACATGGCGAGTATTAATATCCCCAAACCAAACATTTTCGCAGATGAATGCAGAGAGAGATTCATTTCTCTACGGTTAGAAATTTTGTCTAATATCTTAAAATTCTGAGAAGAATTAAAATGAAAATTGAAAGCTACCAGAGTGTAATAGGAAAAGTCGAAAGAACTCGAAATAATTATCCAGGGACTCAAAGAACAATACTCTTGCCATTTGGAGATATTCCATGATGAAAACAGCAGAACCATGAATATATATCCTAGAATCTTTGCTAAAAAGAAGAAGACTTATTCTATATTCTGTAATTATTTGTCCACTGATGCAAACTTGTTTTTACGCAATCGCTATTTCCATTGCAAATTAAATAAGATCTCAGCTTTTAAGTTAGGACACGCCATAGTCCTTGTATAATGTTGAATCAATAATTTTCTCTGTGTTCCATATAGAATAACATTTCAAGAGGTTTTTTTCCCAAGAACTAACATTTTCTGAAATATTCTCTTCAGTGGATCCTTCCGTAACACTATAATCCTAACGCCTTTAAATCAGGGATTAATCGTTAGCTATACTTTTTATCCAAAGAATCTTCAATTTTATACCCTCGTCTCTTTCATTCATACCAAACAACTCATTTATCATTACGATTTTAACAGCGCGTCCTGGGTATGACGATGAACTACATCCGCATCCGGGGTATGACGATAAACTATATCCCCGACCTCGGTAATACGATATACTACATCCGCGTCATGGGTATGACGATGAACTACATCCGTGTCCAGAGTATGACGATAAACTATATCCGCGTACTGGGTATGATGATAAACTATATACGTGATTTGGGTAATACGATATACTACATCAGCATCCTGGGTACGACGATGAAATACATCCAACAGTAAGGCATCTGATCGGGAGGTTTTGAGAAGCGTGGATCCACCTCTTAATGTCTGCTGTTCCAGGTTTACCCTGTGCCGGGGCCCATAGTACCTGTCAGGGTCCCAGCTATGGGCAAATAGTTAACCCCAAACCAGGGTCAAAACTTATGAAAGTGTAAAAATAGGTTTTAATATGAGCAATAAATTTTTGTAAAAAATTATTACCTGCAATAAATTTTTGAAAAACAAGATTAGCTGCAATACATTTTTGAAAGTGAAGTATTGACAGAAGTATATTTTTGAAGAAAGAAATATTACCAGCATTACATTTTTTGGAAAAAAAAATATTACCAGCTATGCTTATTTGAAAAAGAAATTACAGACAATATATTTTTAAATGAATATTGCCAGGAATACACCTTTGAGAAAAAAATATTACCAGCAATACATTTTCGAATAAAAACGTATTACTAGCAATTGATTTTTGAAAAAAAATATTACCAGCAATACACTTTTGAAGGAAAAAATATTACCAGCAATACATTTTTAAGAAAAATATTACAGCAATACATTTTTGAAGGAAAAAAATTACCATCAATAAAAATCTTGTCGCCATTAAATAACCCATTCAGATTGATATCCCGTAAAACAAAACAAAGCAAACCCTTTTAGCATCAAGACTCTTCTTTGGGTGGCTCTCCAGACTTATACTAGGTGAATTCTAGAGGAAAAATATTAAAAATATATATCAGAAAAACAAGCCTTTGGAGAAAAAGATAGCGTTCTTCTTTTGAATGTCTGTAAAATAGATCTAAAACGGACAAATAGAATGAAAAGCACAATGGCTTGTAAGAGGTTTTCTCTAAAGAAAATAAGCAAACACCTTAAAAGAAGGGGAACAGAAGCGGCAGCAAATGTGAGAAGAGAGGCACTAACTGGTTTGTTGTCGACATTCAGCGCATTTTCAATGTTATCAATTTTTTTTTCTGCCTAATAACAGTTTCCAAGGTCAGGAAAAAATAATATTATCCCAGCTTCACACAATAGAAAAATTGTTACTGTTTTAATGTTATTAAGTGTCATTTTTTTTTTCTGAAATACTTCCCACTGTGGAATCCTTTCAATAGTAATTGGCATTATGATCTTTGCAGCTGTTGCAATAGTTCAAAGGGTTTTATTTTTGCCCGACGTATATATTCGTATACTTTGCGATTCAGTTCAGCATGTTCATCTTGATGGTTATACTCGCAATATTTTCGTCTCGTACCGATTAAATAGTCTTCATAGGTATTTTTGAGGGAAGCAATTATTATTGTGATACTTTGCTGTTAAAGCCAGCATGCTCGTCTTTTTTGTTATACGCGTAACATTACAAATAATCTTTATAGGTATTTTTCAGATCAGAAATTATCCGTATATATGCATTCTTATTAAAACCAGCATGCGTATCTTCTTTGTGATGCTGAAAATGTTTTGGTCATTGTATCTCCCGAATTTTCTCAGTTGTGGTTCTTCGTCTGTCATCATTTTTTATGGGAGGAGTTTCGAGCTGAAATTTACGTGCTTAGATTGCTCTCATTCCCTCTTTCACACTTATTGTTTCGTTCATATCTCTTAATATATTCAAGAATAATTAATCGCGTTTTTCCGTTCTTCCATTAAGTAATATTGCCACGTTACCTGGCCAAGGAATATGTTTTCAATATCGTTTTAATCCAATAAAAAGTCAAGAAGATATATCCATGCATCAGACTATTTATATTTGAAATCGGCCGTGGAATATTAATGATTACCTTTAGACGAATTCAATGAATCATATACGTCGTCACGATAAATACATATCCATGCAAAT
>CAHIKZ030004411.1:1060000-1125000 GCA_903632075.3 Acanthosepion pharaonis
AGTACAAATATATAAACTGCAAAGAAGAAAGAGAAAAAGAGAAAGAACCAATGAATACAAATATGTAAACTGAAAAGAAGAAAATAAGAAAAGTGTGCTGTTATTCTACAATGATACATTTAGTCTTTCGAGAAATTACAAAGAAAATGATTCAGATTTATTGATTTGCTGTCATATTCAGGCTGGCCATTCCACTAAATGAAGCCGGGAAGGACAAGACAATGCAAAGAACACGAAAACCCAACTCCGCTTGGAAGTCGAGCGAGGCAAGCTTATTTAAGATCATGCACTTGACACATCATTCAGGGTATCGGCTTTTGAGAAATCTTGTAGACTGGATGTCACCTTTCTTAGCCAGGTGACATTCATCCAACAAGGAAATTAGAAACAACCTGATAAAAAAATACATTACCAATAGTCAACTAAGTAAAGATGATTACAATCTCCACATTTCACTTCACTGAACGAATAACTAAAAGAGTGTCTATGGAGAATATCAGAAATCTGTTGAAGCAGAGTAAATACTGCCTCTGAAATAGTGATATGGCTTTACATTTCAATTCAAGCGTGTTCGTTTTAAAGGGCCTTGAAGCGAGGAGAGATGTCGTTAGAAAGAATTCTAAGAATATCAATGACAGAACATATGAGAAACGGGGAATTTAAACGAAAAAGAGGAGTTACGGGATTCTCGTATTTACTAACCGAAAGAGAATATTAATAGTTCTGTGATATATAATGAGGATAGAAGACCTGGAGAACACTCACAGGATATATATTTAAGAGAATCAATGGGAATCATCTTTTGAAAGATTGAAAGCAATGAAAGAGATCAAATTCTGAAGGGTCTTGATTATCCACCCCTAACGGAAGATGGCAAATAATATAGGAAATACTTAACCCATTGAACCTTGACCACCGCTTTACCGGTGGTAGAGAAAAATGATGTAATGTCCAACCACCGGTTAAACAGTGGTAAAAAAAATGACTTAATGCCCAGCCACCGTAACTAATTTTATATCTACTGGGAAAAATTACATACCAAGTATTTGCGAATTTTGATTCAGGATCTCAGACAAAAGGATTAAAATTGTTCAGAAACGAAGGTCTAAAAGGGTTAAACTTCAAGGTCATAAACATTTTCTTTTGGGGATGATGTTTTTATTTTATACGAATGATCAATTCATACAAGGCAGAATATGGAGAAGACTTTCCACTGTAGGTAGTGTAAAGTATTGAAAATAATCAGAATTCAGTGATGTATACATATCACACTGCAATTTTCAAACAAGTAAATTTGGATCATTTGCCTAAGAAATGGAAAAATTACATTATGATCTCTAATTCCAAATTTATCGACAAAACAAAAGGCTGCATTGTATGTAAAAACATGAGTGAATAATATTCAACTTTGTCATGGCGGCAACATCTATTATGCCAACAAGAAGAGATTTGAGCGTCGAAAAATTCTACCTATTTAAATGAATACACTAGTAATCTGATTCATATTACTGTATCCAATTTATAGTCAAGTGATACAATTGACTGATACCATACCGCTATTAAATTAACAGAAACGTGAACAGAATTATTTAAGCGCATTAAATTTATATACAAGTGATCAATTTTATTTAACCAAATCAAATTCGTAGACAAGTGATCAGATCTACTTAAGCGTATCTTATTCAGAGAATTGTCATCAGATTTATTAAAGGGCCTCGTATTTATACACAGATGATCAGTTGTGTATTAACTTCAATGGAAACAAGATTTTTATTTCGCCAATCAAATTTATAGAGAAAACTAAATTTTATTGAACTGCGTTTTCTCATTATTATAACGGCCGCAACAAAAAATCTCTTTAGCAAAATTTTAAAACAAATTCTCCCCAAGCAAGGGGATAAACCCTCTAAGACTGATGTAGTTACTAAGTATGAAAGAATATAAAAAAAGAAAAACATTATTAGGGAGAGAGAGAAAAATAAAAGAACAAGAGTTAAGAAGACAAAAGATAACAGTATTTACATTTATCGGACTATTGTTCTCATCTTTGTCACAAGGTTTTGTCCGTTGTACGCTCCGGCCTTCTTCAGGTGATTGGAATTTCGAACTGAACCCTTTATTTCGATCACTGGGGTAGACTGTTCTAGTTCCACGTGCCATGTTTGATGGATGTCAGTTATCAGTTATCTCCTGCTAATTTTCCTCTGAAAGTTCTCGACTGCCTTAACCAGGTATTGAACTCACACTCTTTGGGTCTGTCACTGGATCTAACCAACGCCTTTATCCACTGTGCCATGTGTCCTTGAGGAAATTCCAATCACCTGAAGAAGGCCGGAGCGCACAATGGCCGAAACGTTCTGACAAATATGGCGACAAAGACGAGGACAATAGTCCGACTAATGTAAATACTGTACATAATACTCATCTCAGAAATATACACAGACACAAAAGATAACGATTGACATTGCATTTAAATTGTGAAGATCATAGTTGAAGATCAAAGCAAGAATGATGAAGAGCGTTCCAAAAGCAATAAGTGCAAGAGAAGAAGCTATTAACATAGAACTTACGGTTTGATCAAGCAATTGCACCAGTAAAATGACAAAGCCTTACCTGCCTAGCTGCCAATTCGTAAAGTCGAGGTACCAAAGAACAAATTCTATCAAAATATTTATAGAAAAGACACAGAGAAATTACTTTACGGTAGTGGGAAAATGACAGATGCGGGCATGCCAGGTCATGACCGACAACATTGCACATTAGTTTTGCATTTTATGAAGACTCTGTAAATACATAGAAGAACTAGACCTGATGAACGAATGGTAGGCACATATTTCAGGTAAGAAAATTCTCTAGCACACTGAACACATTTTCATAGAAGCAGACCTAGCAATGGGTTCCATATAATCTTTCTAATGCATGTCAGCAGAAAACGTTAGCAGAAGGAGCAGTTTGTCATTCTACTGGAGGTCAGCATCAGCAATACTGAAAGAAGACAAAAGAAAAGTTTCTCTAAGTCGATTAAAAGAAAGCCGTTATTTCTTGCCACAGTTAACAACAGATTTTACACCATTCCTGATGTCAGCTACCAATATGATCTTATCTAACCGATCAGTGATATTAATAAGACGGGAATAGATAGTTGTTTCGTCAGTAGAGATCCCAACGTCAGAGTGACAATATTCAGTATATAAAATTTAATATGAAATGATGAAAAATACATTCCCTATCAAAAATCGTCTGATAAATTAAAATTTATAGGCAACAAGCTACGCATTAGATTTTGGGATTCTATATGCCGTGATTTATATGCTAATGGCTGCTAATATTTCCGCTAGTAAATGTTTAACTTTTAACTGATCTAGGCAGCGTACCAATATTTTCGAGTGGGAATTTTCATTTTTAAAAGAAAGTAGTCACTGGCTGCATCGCATCACGCGAAAATCAACTTGAAACGAAGAACTGTGCAGCTTTTACGATTTCTACGTATTTTTAAACCATTTTTTCGGTTCATTGTTAATTCCTTCTCTTTGTACCGTACATCCTCTCTTTCCACCACAACAAAGCGATGCCTCGGTGGTGTCATTTCCTACTGGCGTGCGTCTTTGCCAAGCCTTTTGATAAGTGGGTGGCAGTATTTTATCCACTGTTCCAAGATGCGTACAGTGTGCCACATATATGTCAAACTCACGCTAGAATTTCGTATAATTTCATTATCTTGAATATATTCCTGCCCTGGGTTTGACGATAAACTACATCCGTGTCCTGGGTAAGACGATAAACTATGTCTGACATCGAGGCCTCTGATCAGGAGATTTTGAGGAGCATAAAATCACGTTTTAATTGCTGGTTTTTCCATGTCCACCATGATCAGGGGTAATATCCCGTGTTAGGGTCCTAGCTATGGGCAAATAACCTCAAAATTGGGCCGAAATCACTATGAAAGTATAAAAATAGCATTTAATGCCAGAAATACTTTTTTTGTAAAATATTATTAATAGCAATTCATTATTACCAGCAATAGTTTTTTTTTTTTTTTAAATATTACCCGCAATACATTACTGAAGGTAATATATATATATATATATATTAATATATATATATTATATATATTACCACCTATACATTTTTTGGAAAAAATAATACCAGCAATAAACAATTTTGTTGGTATTAAAAAAGCATTGAGGTTGATAAACCGTAAAACAAAACAAACCAATATTACCAGCAATAGATTTTTGAAAAAAATATTACCAGCGATAGATTTTTGAAGAAAAAAACATTACCAGCTATAGGTTTTAAAGCAAAAAAATATTACTATCAATGCATTTTTGGAAAAACATATTAAAACCGATAAAAAATTTTGTCGGCATTAAATAACCCATTGAGGTTGATATACCGTAAAACATAACCTTGAATACATCCATTTGTGATTCTATAAGTCAACCATTTTATGACAAAACGCTGCTTAATACCTAAATGTCAGTGATTGCGGGACAATTTTCTCACAGATGAAAAGGAGGCTTGAGGCTGTTTACTTGCCTTCTCAAGGTATGAAACGCGGTATTTTTTTTAATATGGGGCTGCCTTCGAACAATCGCAAAATTATCCACTCTCAGCGACAACTTTCACGCTGGCGTCGCTGTTCCCCGGTCCTCGCTTTTTGTGCAATGAAGAAGGAGCTGCTGAAGGCTTGGAATCCATAGAAGTGGGTAATTTGTCCGCTAATTAAATAGGGAAGAGTTACCACGCATTGATCTCGGCCAGAGGAGATATGGTTCTGCTAAGAATACCATGGATGGAGGATGTAAGCGATAATAAAGCTTTGAGGAAATTGGAAAGAAAGTGAAATAGTCGGAAAGAAAGCGTTAAAAATATTTAAGACACATCAAGAGAAAAGATGGGGAATTTAACTCTAGCGTGACATATTGAAGGGCAGAGAGAGACGGCGAGTAATCGACCCCAGGAAGCTATGTAAATGGCTGGGATTGGGAGGGCTAATAAGGGACACAAGACAAAACAGGTATAAACCCCAAATAAAAATAAAATTCACCCTTACAGTTTTTGAGATGGTGGTGATTAATATGTTATAGGAAGAAACCTATAATTAATACCAGATCTTTTAAAGAACATTTTCATATCTTAAATTTTATAAATAATATGTGATTTTAGGATAAAAGTTAAGGGGTCAATTAGAATTCTCTACAGAATGTAACTGATCATGGCTCTCTACATATTCTATCTTTATTACGCGTGATTTTCCCTGATTTTAGAAACATGTTACTGTTGTTTACCCTTGACTTCTGAATTCATATTTTTTCTGTTTATTTCATGATAGTGAACTAAATTGTCCAAATTCGAATGTGATTGAACAGATGAAATGAGCAAGCAGGGTGTAATGATAAAAGTACCAACAGTACGCAGGTATAAGCTTTAAGAAAGCTTTATTCAGCTGAGAATACATTGTTCGCGTATAGTGTTCTTCTATAGTCTCAATAAACAGAAATAACTCTCAAAGAGGAGAGTAACAAAACAAAGGGAGATCACTCTGGATTATTCATAACACAGGGCTTATTACAACGTGGAAAAACTGATAGAAATAATATAATTGTTTAATTCGTTTTTTAAAATTATTTAGAACATTATGGTTTCAAAAACAAAAGTAGCGTACTCAAGAATCTATTCGATCGTGATGAGAAAGCTGTTGCTAGTTCCCTGCGGCAATCTCAGATGTCAAAAACTAGTATTTCACAAAAAATCATGACGAGAGCAATTAAGGAGTTAGCATTCGGGCAGAGTAAAAGATTACAGTATCCAGCTGTAACTCACGAACAAAGAAGATACGTAGTTGCAGGCATTCAACACACAAGACGAAAACAATAAATTAACTGAAATATTTTGCTGGAGTTCAATATTTTATGACAGTAAAGAGCAGTTAGTTTCATTTTAAAATTGGTAGAAGCCAGTAAAACAGTATGTATGTTAAACAGGTTGACTCCACAGTGGATTATAGGGCGAGCCACTGACTCACCTGGACAGGTGTTGCTGAAATGCTTTCAATAATAAATATGGTTTTACAAGGTGTAGCAGCTAAAGTGTTTTATGAATTCAAAACTGTCTTTCTTCAAGCTTAGATACCCCAGTCCAGTAATTATCCATAAACTGGGGGAAATAAAATTTGGATTTATTATTATTACAGGGTATATCTACATTCATAAATGCTACAAATCACGGACATAAGATGTGTATGTTACCTGCCCAACAAAACTTCAGTCGCCAGTGAAAAATTCGAATATTAATTGTACATTATTTACATTATTCGGACTATTGTTCTCATCTTTGTCGCCATATTTATCACAACGTTTCGCTCGTTGTACGCTCCGGCCTTCTTCAGGTGGTTGGAATGTCGAACTGAACCCTTTATTTCGCTCACTGGGGTAGGCTGTTCTAGTTCCACGTGTCCTGTTTAATGGATGTCAGCTATCAGGTATCTCCTGTTAATTTTCCCTCTGAAAGTTCTCGACTGCCTTAACCGGGTATTGAACTCACACTCTTTGGGTCTTGTCACTGGATCTAGGACACATGACACAGTGAAGAAGGCCGGAGCGTACAACGGCCGAAACGAATAATGTAAATAATGTACATAGTACCTCATCTCAGAAATATAGATAGCATTAATTGTTTGGAAAAATAATTGCTGTGTGTACATGAGGTTTTATTTAGGTTAGTCTTTTATGATCACTGCCCAGTACAGAGAAATTAAGTGTAATTCTAAGGATTTTTTCTTGCTATGATGTTTGTTATGTTTTGGATATCTTTCTGCGTAGTGGTAGTCGTAGTACAATTTTCCGTGTCTTGAATACCAACCGGGTTTACTAGGCATAGCTGTTTCCTATGTTCATCAGTTGTTCTCTATTTATACTTGTCTATCTAATTTTCGCACGATACTACAAAGACTAATTCTAATTCAAAATTCATATGAGATAAAGGGTTCAAATTTCAATTTATCAGTTGTACATTTTAAACATGTGACTAAAAATTATGAGTAAGAAACAAAAAGCTGTCTGATTTCATACATGATAGGACTGTCGAACATTTTTGTAGGGCGGAGCTGTTTGCCTCACACCCAAATGGTTCTGAATTCCTCCAAGACAAGTGATTTGGATTCCTTTTTGTTTTACAGTATGCGTGCAAATGTAAACGCTATGGCCGCGATTAGAATTTAAACACGACAAACCAATTTTACTTTCGACATAATCACTCCACAACGCGAAAATGGAATGTATATATTCTTTTTCTTTTTATGTGCCGTGTCTCTTCCGGACGTAGGTGATCATGGCTCTCCACATCCCCCATCCATTGTAGCTCACAATAAGTTTTGTCCCTTTGCTACTTTTCCCAGTCCACGTTCTGTTATCCACGTGCTTAAGCCCGCTAGGTATGTCATGCGTTAGTTTCCCTTGTCTCTCTTTCGCTCTATTCGACCTGTGAGTATCAGATTCTCCAAGCCCTCCTTTCTTATTACGTGTCCCAGAAATTTCATCTGCCTCTTCCCGATGTTAAGTATAAGCGTATTCCTTGTTTGCATCCTCTCCAAAACCTCATCGTTGTACACATGTTCGGTCCACGATATCCTTACCATCCTTCTGTAGATATCAAGGACTTCCTCGAATCTCTTCTTCATCTTTGAGGAGAATTTTCGGGCAGAGTGCGACTGGTATTTACCAACCTTCCCACAATCAAGGGTGTGGCACATGGCCGGTTTTAACGAGGGCCAGAAATTTCCCGTAGACCCCGGATGTACGGGTCCGGTTTGTCTACCGCCGCAGACGAGACTCTGTCCGTAGGCATAGCCTCGTCAGGTTTCCTCTCTACCCGAACCCAGAGATTTCGACAAGTCTGTCGCAAACTTTGCATTGAGCTGCTAGATGTAGGTGCGACACAGTTGTGGTTCGATCTGGGAAAATAAAATCTGGGACGTGTTCTGTCCCGGGGAAGGGCAGTCTGAGGCTGCACCCGCCATTACACTAGAGAGTGGGGATCGGTAGTCATACCGATTACAACGCAACTAACGATTTGCTTGGGCAGGGCAATTTTTTTACCTGGACAGTGTACGCGTTCAGGTTCCTCACGTTAAACCCGACCTTGTGTTACATCTTGTCTCAATGGGCAGACCGGGGTAAATAAATCTTCCACATAGGAGGGTTGATATATAATTCAGATGAGCAGAAAAACAGAAACATAAAAGAACATTCAGATTGTGACGAGAAGGTCGTTATCAGAATGATGCAAAAATAAATTAGTCTGGCTTGCCTTAACCTAGAGACAGAGATTAAAAAAAATGGTCAGCTATGGAAACGCAACAGAATGGAATTTCGAAGAGTTTGCAGGATGAAACAAAGAATTTCTTTCTTTGTATCGCACTGTCAAGTTATTAAAACAAAGCTACAGATAGGCAGATACACCAGCGAAATGATTTTATTAAAATAGCAGTTAATATATATATATATATATATATATATATATATATATATATATATATATATATATATATCATTCAACCCTTAGCCATCTATATCTAAAGACGAGACACGTTAAATTTGAGCAACATCTAGTCGACACACTGGGGTTAAAATAGGAAACTAAAATGATACATATGACACACTCATATCTCTCTCCCACCTCACTTAGTTAATTTTACGTATACTTGATGAGGTCCGTAAAAAACGTAAATTCTTTTTTTCATTTTCATTTCAACTTTGGAAGTAAAAGTCTGATAATCCAGAACCCTGTTAAAGGGTTATGGTGAAATAGCTTATTACATGGAATCTTAACGTGGTCTGTTTTTATTCAAACATATCTGCTCTGAATTTTACATTGAGCTCTCTGGATATCATCCTCCTCGGGTCTACCCATACGGATTACCTAAGTTTGCATAAACTATATAAATATATATATATATATATATATAATTATTTATTTAAAAAAAAATTATAACATAGATATGTTATAAAATCACTACAAAAATAGCCATTTTGTATCAACACTCTTAGTGTCTTATCAAGTGATGATGTTGAATGTAAAATAAATGGTTTTAAAAGTTTCGAAATAATTAACAATCCTTCACAAGGGGAAAACGTTGTTACAAAAGCTAGATGGACCAATCAAAATACAAGTATAGGAAAATTCAAAAATCTTCACAACGAAGTCATGTTATAATAGCTATTCAGATATTTAAAATATGGGTAGTATTAAAAAAGAATTTATTCTAACCAATAATTACTAAATTATATGATAAAATTTAATATTAAAATTAAAAACTGCTAATTTCAAGATCAAAATTTAATCGCTATTAAGTTTACAACTATAAAATTACTGAGGAGAAAAGAAGAACTATATATGTTATTCAATTTATGTCTTCATTGAAGTTACTTTAGCTAATTTTATATCCGATCCTTGTACAATATCGAGCACTATATATATATATATATATATATATATATATATATATATATATATATATATATATTGTTGTATATTTAGGCAGCAATCCTTCCTTTATGCATGTTTCATTAAAACCGACACGCAAGTTACTACAGTTAGCTTTTTATTTAATGTTTCTTGTGTTCGAACCACAGCTTTCTTTTTTGGACATTATCTTTGATAATGGCTAAAGGTATAGTCGAAAGCCCTCAGAAATATAAAATATTTGGGCAGTTCTTAAACACCCTTTGTCCAATAAAAATGAAATAAAAAGCTTAACCGTAGTACCTTGTCTGTCGGTTCTTAATGAAACATGCACACACACACACACACACACACACACACACACACATATATATATATATATATATATATATATATATATTGCTGTAAATAACTCATAGTACTTCAGTAAATCTTAACCTATTAATGCTGGTAATATCTGAAAAAGAGTAAACATTGTACCGATGACAATAAAAAAAATTACTTATTTAAATGACATATTTCATCACACCATTTCTGTAGACAAGGTGAACAGGAGGACGTGAAAGGAAGTTGTCTGGAAGTCATATTACGGTGTACATAGAAAATCTCAGCATGATTCTAGCATATCCAAAAATCGGCGGTGGGTAAAACATGCAGGACTGCTTTACATATTTGACAATTTCCAATTTTTATTTACGCCTCTGTAGCATTTATCTTAGCTACAGAGCGCAGCTGGAAATATATACAATACAGTATGAATAAAAGCAAGAAAATGACATTTCCCATAATTTTTGTCGCTATATAAGAGAAAAAAACTGACAGAAACCTGATGATATGGTTGATTGTTTATGTTAGTAACAGATATCAATTTGATTCGCTGTAGTACCTAGAATTTATCAATTTAGGCGCATTACTAGACTGGTGTCGAGATCTCACCAATTTACAGTTAAGCTGGTTACTTGTAACCGTAAATTCTATGTTAACAGTTTCTTCTCTCGCACTTCTCATTTGGAGATGGAAACCTTCAGAACAGTGACTTGTTACGCCGTCTCGGGTTAACAATTTCCGCCGATATGAAGTGCAAAGGTTATATTGAATAATTTGTTAGGTCTACTGTGTCTAGAATGTTTCTCGATCTATCTCATATATTTTAAATAAAAACAGACCACTTTAAGGTTCCATGTAAGTAATTATTTCACCACAGCCCTTTTATAGGACTGCAGATCATCAGACTTTGCTTCCAAAGTTTGAAACAAAAAAAAAAAAATTGTTTCAAACTTTGGAAGTAAAGTCTGATGATCCGCAGTCCTTTAAAAAGGCTGTGGTGAAATAATTTATTACATGGAACCTTAAAGTGGTCTGTTTTTATTTAAATTATTTGCTCTGGATTTACATTGAGCTTTCTGGATTTTATCCTCCTTGGGTTCACCCATGCGGATTACCTAGTTTTTCATAAACTATATATATATATATATATATATATATATATATAAAACTGCCATTCGTACATGCATTGAATATTTGTCCAACAAATGGTCTAGTGTTTCTGCTATACATTTAAATATTCTTGGTAAAATACAAAGAAGAAGAATCAGCAATGTTATTGGTCCTGATCTGACATCTCATCGTCCGTCACTTTCCCACCGGCGTAAGGAAAGCTTCCCTCAGCCTTTTCTATAAATACTTTCATGGTAATTATTGTGATGATCTGTCCTCCATGGTATCCATATTTTATGGAATTAAGGACAATATAAGACTGGCAGCAACTTCTAATCATTTTACACTTGAAATGGCTAGATCGAACCGTAAGTTCTATGTTAACAGTTTCTTCTGACACACTTCTCGTTTGTGGAACTCTCTTCCAACTCCATGCTTTCGGGCCAACTATAATCTGATAAAATTTACATGCAATACCAATCGTTTTCTACTGTCCTCCTGACTACTCTTTTCTCTTTCCGCTCATTATTGATATTCCTGTTTCTAATTTTTTCTACACCCTGTAATCCCTTGTGTGGATTTACTGATTTGTAAAAGGTGATAACGATTAAAAAAGATTTGGAAGCGAAAAACGCAAATTTAGAATTATTGCACTTTTAATGTAAAATAAAGACAAAAGAAACATTATTAGTGTTTCTTAGCCCTGATAGAAAATATGGACATACAATGATGGAAGTCACATCTGAAAGAAACAAAAAAAAAAAAAAAAAATATTAAGAAAGCGGAAGTTTTCCTCAGAAACCAAGAAAAGAGTTATGTAAGTTATTGTTATGTAATATCCCTCCTCGTATATGACATTGAGTGCTGGGCAATCTGTTCGAGAATGAAGACCAAACTTGAAACAAAAGTGATGTGGTTCCACAGATGGCTGCGGGGAATAACCAACGACGAAGAAAAATAGAAAGAAAAAGTAGACATATACACCCCATCACAAAGAGACATGTGCAATTTACTGGGTTCTTAGTGAGGAAAAAGGGATTGGAAATTTTGATGCTCACTGGACAGTATAAAGGAAAGAGGGACATAAGAAAACAACGCATAACCTACTTAGGGAGCTTGAGTAAATGGATGGTGGAACAAGGTTGGGTCGAGATAAGAAATAGGCAAAATTTATTAAGAACTGAATGGGACAGAAAAATGTAGAGAGCAATAATCGCTAACGTCCTGAAGAGACACGGCACATAAAAGAATAATAAATTTTGTTTAAATATGTTTAATGCTTATCTAACAGTTATTGAGAGAGACTGGTGCCTTCAATAAGACTCCGACTCCGATCTACGCCGTTTATTCAGTGTCGTAGATCTACGGTCTGAGTAAAAACGTTGAGAATATTCAGCAGATACCGGAAGAAGATCGGAGTGAGCTCGTTGAGATTAAAGAAAACATAGATGAGGAAATTAGTCTAATAAAAAAATGAAAATTTAAATATAAAACGATCGAAAGCTCAATGAAATAAGAAAATGACTTTTAAAAACTGAGCAATATATTAAGAAACAGAAAACTTTGCTAAAAACCAAGAAATAAGTGTTGGATAGTTATGTAATATCGGCCCTCCTAACACACAAAATGAACATAACATTGACATCTCATTTTAACAGATATATTCAACAAAATTGCACAACAATATCTTAAAATACTAAAGAGTGAATTTATTCAGTACAATCGTCATTGGCTACATTCACGACCTTTAGATGACATCGGAATCTTTTTCATCTCTTCTGGGCGGTTTCCTTGCTTAAATTGGAGAATACTGCCATAATCATTGCCCTATGTTCTTTTTTGTTGTTACAAGTGATTTATAGCCCCTTCTTCTGGAGTTAGTCTTGGGGGTGACAGTGCCAATTCGATATTAACGTTGTATCTTCTCTTGCTCGTATTTTTAGTTCGGAATTAAAAGCGCCATCAACAAAAGGGAATTTTAAATCTTAATTATCTTTATTCAACACTTCGACAGGTACATCTCCTTACTTACCAGTCGGGCTGCAGTTTCCAGACACAATATAACACGTCTACATTCGATATTCATTTCTAACTCTAACATTCCCACGCTAGTTTCAGCGAATGAAAACGATTTTGTTTTCTTGTATCTGACCTCAAATTTCGAAATGAGGAAGTCAGAGGAGAAATACAATTCTCAAAAAAATAATAGTCTCATAAACTATTGTTTAACATTCCTTATCTAATCATGAATTAAAATTAATTTCTCAATTTTATTTCAACTATATTACTCTAAATTCATCTCTACTACTTCGTGTCTCATGCAGTTTTTTTATTGGTCCTCGGTCACATGACCGCTCCTAGGTGCATATATACAATTCCTGAATAAGAATTAACATAAAAATCAATATTTTGATAATTTTTTTATCGCTTCACAAAATTCCTTTTTAAAACAAAAACAGAATAACGGACAAACCTTTATCTATTCTTGGTCACAAGCTTCCGTGACCCAAGGTCAATCCCTCAGACACGATTCTGGATACAAGTCAATCCAACAATTTGACCTCTCCAAAGTTGACTCTACCCAGTTCAGCAGATACTAGCTCTTTAATCCAATATTCCCGGGGAGAACAAAATTCCCTGTCGCTTCAGGTGAGACTACACAACATTTGCATATAATTGACAGGAAAAAAGTCCTCTACCGAATTACACAATACATGTCAAAAATCCCCAAGCTACAGAGTTAGTCAAATCTATAAGTGAGCTAAATCCGTGCCATCTAAATTTTAGACTTATGATTTACACTTATTTCTTTCATACACTGACAGAACACACACTGTTCCTTATTAACCTACTTATTCAACCACAATCAATTAATTAATTAATTTTGCATTTGCATATTATCAGATTTGCTTAAAAAAATGTTCACAAATTTACCACCATTAATTTGCTATAATCATTCTTATTAACCATCTGCCTGTTTGTGCCAAATCTCAACTTGCACCATTTCCAATTCCTTCTGCTCCTGGTTTCCCCCATGGAGTAAACAACCACACCCGCTCAGAATCTCCTAACTAGTCCATTACTGGCTCTACCGTGGTTACAAGGGTTCATTCATCCCTTTTACAAATCCTTATACAATAATACAGCATGTCTTTAGAAATCTATTATTATTTCCGGAATTTCATTTTAAATAACTATTATTATTGGATATTACGGTGGACATTAATGGGTTTGTATTAGGTTGGTGCAAAAATAATGACGTATTAATGTCGTTTTGTGACGTGAAAAATACGTAAAAAAAAACGACATTATTATGTTATTATTTTTGCACCAACCTAATAGCATTTTACTCCAGGACGTAATCCTTCATATCTATCCATGGAATCCATTCTTTATTATCTGTGACTAGAAACGTCCGTAGAGCGCCTTTACTTATGTATTTATTGGTAAGATTCAAATATATCAGGGAAGTATATTTATTCACCCCGGGAATAAAGTTTGCATAACAAGGATAATGAAATTTGGCATCAATTCTAATTTGAATCGGATTTAATCGTTTGAATGGATGGTTCGACAGCTCATTTGATAGACTCAAGTGGGAGATTTTCATCAGTAGGTTGTTTATATTCCCAAGATATATCGATAATAATTGTAGCATTTTCCATCCTGCACCCTTCTCTATCTTTGTTTTAACGATTCAGGTTTCCTTTAGAAATTAATGAAAACAAAATGAAACTTCTATTCTTTCGAGATAATGAATTAAACGGTAATGCGTGCAGGTGGAAACAAAACGAATTTCTTTTCATTAGATTTCCGATTTCATCTAGGGAACAAATAAGCAAACACCTGCTATACGTTCGGGGACAAAAATATATACGTTGTATCTTCCAGTTTTGAAATCATTTCCTTGATAGACATTAAACCTTATTTATTGGTTAAGGTTTGTCTCTAATCAATCTTGGTCTTCATAATTAAGGTTTAAGCATTGGATTTTTTATATATATTCGCGAAGGCATTCAAAATTACTTACACCGAAACAAACCTCTTCTTTACGTGGCTGTCCTTTAGGGCGTAAACGATAATGGCTCTTCACAACTTCCCGTCCGTTGTAGCTCTTAATAAACTTAGGCTTTCAGTAATTTATCCTGAACACTGTTCCTTCCTCCATTTACTCAAGGTTATGTGTTGTTTACGTCTGTCAATGTTGAATTCTGTCTGTTCTGTGAGTATTAGATTTTCCAAGTCTTCTTTCCTCATTATATGCCCTAGAATCCTCTATTGATTCTTCTTGATGTTAAGTATTAGTTTCCGGTTTTGTTTTCTATAAAATGTCTTTGATAACGTTTTCGGTCCATGATATCCTCAGCATCCTTCTATAGAACCACATTTCTATTGCTTCAAGTTTCCTCTTCATCGTTGGGGAAATTTTCCATAACTCACTATCATACAGGAGGACAGATACAATGTAACAGTTTAGTCCTGTTTTACTTGTTTATAGCGAAGTTTCTCCATTTCTTTGAGCATTGCGTTGCTGAATAATTCTAAAACTTCTTCCTGAGCTCCTGATTCAAAATTCGCAAATAACTGGTATGTAATGTTTCACGTTAGATATAAAAAGAGTTAAAGTGTTTACGCACCGTTCAACCGGAGTCTGGGCTTTAAGTCATTTTTCACTACCACTGTTCAACCGGTGACTGGGCATTAAGTCATTTTTCTCCACCACGGTTCAACCGGTGACTGGGCATTAAGTCATTTTTCACTACCACCGGTAAAGCGGTGGTCTGGGCTCAAAGGTTTAAACTTTTGGAATGAGCCCTTGCTTATTCCAATGCGCCTTCGGATTTCACTCTCACACTTTCCGTCCTCTGTTTAAACAATTCCCAGATATTTACATTTTTGAGCTTGTTTGATTTTGGTATCGCCAATTTGTCATTCGCATTGTGGGCTGCCCCTTTTGCTAACAACCATGGAGTCTAACTACTTGCAGTTTATGCTTAATGGTTTATTTTCGTTTTTCCTTCACTTTCTTCTATAGGAGTTTTTGTACACTATTTACATTATTCGAACTATTGTCCTCATGTTTGTCGCCATATTTATTACAACGTTTCGGCCGTTGTACGCTCCGGCCTTATTCAGGTGGTTAGAATGTCGAATTGAACCCTTTATTCCGCTCATAGGGGTAAACTGTTCTAGTTCAACGTGCCATGTTTAATAGATGTCAATTATCAGTTATTTCATGTTAATTTTTCCTCTGAAATTTCTCCACTACCTTAACCGGGTATTGAACTCACACTTTTTGGATCCTGTCACTGGATCTAACCAACAACTTTATCCACTGTGCCATGTATCCTTGAGGCCTGAGCGTACAACAGCCGAAACGGTGTAATAAACATGGTGACACAGATGAGGACAATACTCCGAATAATATAAATAGTGTACATAATACCTCATCTCAGAAATATAGACAGATACAGGAGTTTTTGTATTTTTGTTTCTGTATCTGCTATCATGACTGTGTCGTCTGCATCTTGTTAAGATTTTGGACGTCAATAATGAATACTGGTAAGATTTCTAGTTGAAAATTCCTGACACAGAAACCTGAAGACGCATTGGAAATGCAAAAGATGCGTTCCAAAATTCAGTAACGTATTAAGAAACATAAAAATTTCCCCCAGAAAAAAGTGCTGTAAAATAGCGCAGTACTGTTATATAATATCCGTTCTATTTCCTAAAGATATGCAAAGTATTAAGAAAGCGGAAAGTTTTCGTTAGAAACTAAGAAAACAATACTGAAATGTTTCTCCTATATGACAGTGAATGTTGGACAATTTCCTCACGTATGAAGAAGAAACTTGAAAGAAATGAAATGTGATTCGACTGAAGAATGCTGAGAATACCATGGACTGAACATGGGATTAATGAGGAAGTTTTAAAGGAAACGCAAACAAAAATAAACTTATACCCTGAATCATAAAGAGAGAGATGACATTTCTGGAGCACAGACGTGAAAAGAGATTTTGAAGAATTTGACACATGACATATTGAAGATAAGACGGACAAAGGTTAGCAGGAAACAACCTACTAAGAGAACTCGTGTAAATTGAAATCTGAATTGAAAGAGGAAGGGTCTTCTTCTAATATATCCCATATCCTCTTCAAAAAGCTGGTGATCATAGCTTTCCACAAATTCTAGACGTTTGTAGCTCTCCATAAATTTTTCCATCTTTAAAATTTCTTAATCACTGTTCTCCCATCCCATTTCTAATCTCGCCAGGTAAGTTATGTACTGTTTTTTTTATCCCTCTTGTCTTCAATCAGCGCTGCGAGTATCATATTTTCCAAGCTCTCTTTCCTCATTATGGGGGCTAGTAATTTTAACTGCTTTGTACTGATGTTAGTTATATGTGTGCGTTTGTATGCATTTTCTTTAAAGCTTGCTCACGTGTTCGGTCCATATGATTTTTAGCTTCAGGGCAGGATTTCTGTTGCTTCAAGTCTCTTCATCTCTGATCAGATATTTCAGCAATCTAGTAGCGACACCTATATAGACTCATGATATCAAAAGCAGTTTCCGCTTTATTTGTTTGTTTTTTTTTTGCCTTGAGTAATACACCTAGACTCTCAGGTCAGTAGTAGGTGCACCTTTCCACAATTAAAACTTTGTTATTTTCTTCTTATAGAATAAATGTTCCATGAAGTTTCAGTCTCTCGTGTATTTGGCTTCGTTCTGTGTTGTTTTGTTGAAAACATATCGAGTGGTATTGATACCTTATCATGAGATAAAAATAGTACTTCATATGTTTTTATTGGCTGAATGCAAGGTGTCAAGTTTATATTTGATTTCGTGTTATTCGAGACTTCACTAATATAATTAGCGCAGGCATATTGATACTTTGCAATTAAAGTCAGTTGCCGCGCGATACAATTTTTTTTCTTTATTAAACACGAAGTCATCAGGTCAACGAGTTCACCCCATAATCCAAGAGATTTATAGATTAACGATGGAAGCATATCTCATCTGCTGAAAATATGAAATATTAAGTCTAAGAGAGATTAAAAAAGTATGTCGTAATTGTAATCTGTTAAAAATGACGTTTAAATGATCAGTTGTAATATATAAAGTGGTAAGACAGATTGTATTTGAATTGATACGAAATTTTGAGAGAAACACGCTTTGGATATGGATACTTCGTTTAATAAGGTAGAAACCCTATAATGCAGATTTTTAAAAATATTATACACAAGTAACAGAAGTTATTGTGCTATATTTCCCTTTGTTTCTGATACTTGAGATTAGACCATTAAAACTTTTCTTTGAAAAGCATATAAAAGCATTCAACGGAATTCTTTCTTGGAACTGATTACGAGTTTTCTGTTAAACCGTGTGTAAAATTATGGTTGTTAACACGAGAACGAATCTTTTGTACTTAAAGCTGTTGTTCCTTCACTGATGGACACCATTACTTAACATCGGCGTGAGAGTGTCTACAGTGGTGTGATTTTTTTGAAAGTGGATCCCCTCAAGGAGAGGGCGCTTATACATCTTCCATTCATCTCGTCATCATATAGTGCGCATCCTTGTGCGTTTAATTGTCGTTGGGGTGAGGGCTCTGATGTACGGTAAGGCAAGAATATGGTTATTTTGCTTTGTTTTGTTTTACGGCATATCAATCTCAATGGGTTATTTAATGCCGACAAGATTTTTATTGTTGGTAATATTTGGTTAAAAATGTATTGCTGGTAATATTTTGTCTTCAAAAATGTATTGCTGGTAATATTGCTTTCATTCAAAAATCTATTTCTGGTAATATTTTTCCTTCAATGTATTGATGGTAATATTTTGTTTTTTCAAATATGTATTGCTGGAAATTTTTTCCTTCAAAAATGTATTGCTGGTAATATTTATTTAAAAAAGTATTGCTGGTAATAATTTTTTGCAAATAAGTATTGCTGGTATTAAAACCTATTTTTACACTTTCATAGTGTTTTGACTCCGGTTTGGGTTTAACTATTTGCCGATCGCTGGAACCCTAACAGGTGCTACCACACCGAGTCCGAGTGAAAACCAGCAATTAAGAGGTGGTTCCACGCTCCTCTAAACCTCGTGATTAGAGGCCTTGCTGTCGGAAGTAGTTTATCGACTTACCCAGGACGCGGATGCAGTTTATCGTCATACACAGGATGGGGATAGAATCTGTATCTGGTAACTATGGAGACATCCTCTAGTTCAACACGTCGATGCAAATATTTACTCAGATGTACTGGTGTCATACTGTACGTAATATCTAATTTGATATCTCTTAGTGCGGGTCCAGTATATATTGGTGGCACCACGGATCAACTCCTCTAAGAAAACAAAGGTTCCTTATTGATATTAAGTTCGATTCGTGTTATCTGGTATTTCCTAGCATGAATCAATTTCTACCAGAGCCACTCAGGTTTTTCCTTGTGAAAAGTGATGAATTGCCTCTCCTTGAATAGTATCAACCTGTAATGTGTTTTGGTTAATGTTATACTTTATCCAAAGGGTTTCAACAATAAGGAAGGTGTTAACCTAATCCTGTCTGCATCAAAATCCCACAGACCCAGGATTTCCGTATACTGTTGAAATAGTTAAATGCATCCGCCACTTCTACTCTAACAGTTTCTTCTCTCGCGCTTCCCGACAGTGAAACTCCCTTCCTCTTACATGCTTCCCTGATAACTACAATCCTAAAAAATTTAAATTTAATATCAATCGCTATCTTCTCTTGCCTTGTATCCCGTTCTTCTTTTATCCATTTCTCAATTCCCACTAGACAGTCTTTTTCCTCAATTTCACTCTCTGTAACCCCGTGCATGCTAGTGGCACTCCCACCTTGCTTAAGGTGAAAAGCTTTAAAAATTATATCTTCATTAAGGACAATACATGTTTTTCTTAAAGCAATTCACCCCAAGCAAGGATGGAGTGCCAATAGCACGCGAGGGGTTACAGAGGATTCTGAACAATAGTAAAGAGGCATGTTTGGGGAAAGGATACAAAGAAGAATGAGGAACAAGCAAGTAAGAGGAAGGGAGTTCCACAGACGGGAAGTGTCGGAGAAGAAGCTCTTTGAGTCGAAGAGAAGGTTATATTTAACCATTTTTACAACGAAAGGGTGCGAGCGAGATGCCAGCCTGGTAGCTCGCTTAAATTCATGCTGTCCAGGAACCAGCGAGAAATTTCGTTCGAACAGTTACCATGAAAATACTTGTAAAAGAGACAGATGGAATCTATGTCACGTCTGTGGGATAGAGATTGTAGACTAAATGCAATCAGGGCCTATCATCTTGCATATTCGTGTCTGGAGACACACAGCGGGAGCACCAGACCATATATGACATTAATATTCCATGTAAGGACGGATGGTTGATTTATAGATTTAAAGGATGGAATCAGACAAGAAAAACTTTCTGGCACGACACAAAGAACCAGCATTCCTTGCGGGTTTTTAATGAATTAGATGCCTAAATAGATATTATATATCTCACCAATTCCTAATCTAATCACAACTTTGAATCAATTTCATCAAAGTCATAGTCAATTTTCTTATAAGATCATGAGACCTTTAACTCAACCTCGGATACATACCATATGAATTATGGCTGCAGCAGTAGTCTTGCATCTACGGCAAGAGAACCGGGAGGAGCCCACTTCTCTCTAGGCTATTGTATTTTTATTCCGAGTTTTCCTTTCGCAAGACCAATTTCCACTAAGTCATGAGAGCTCAGACTACCCTACTATTTAACCTATAGCCTGAATTCAGGACAGACAGGGTAGAAACCAGTCTAGGGGAAGTAAATCTCCGAATTCAAACTTGTGGTCTTCAGTGATGCACTGTTCTCATCGCCAATTTCGGGCCCCAACAGCAACTTAACCTGATTCTAGACGAATCAGGCCGCCTCCTTGTAAGTGTGCTATGCACCGTGACATTGCCAAAACAGTAATTCTAAGCCTAGCGGAACTTCGACCGTTCTTATTGGAATATGTCAGTCAGTGTCAGCCAATGAAAACAGGGCTTTTCACGCTCCTCTCCTATATAGTATTGACTTTGTACTTCAGCCGGTTTAGCTTCGATCTGCTACTTCCGGAATTCATAACGAGGTGAGCTGGTGTCTTTATTGCATAGTTTAAGCCCATGTTTTACATATTAAATACTAATCCCATAGCGATACTAAATCTTTAACTCAACCTACACGCGTACCCGACCCAAATCTACCTATAAGAGCACTTTCTAAAAAGAAATTCCCTATTCTAACTAATCTTCGTGGAATATTTTTATTGATTATTTTTTAAATCTAATTGGTTAACTAAAGGATTAAAAATATGTAATATTAGCAGTAAAAGTTTCATTAATCTTAGTTAGAAATACCTAAAGAAACATTTCAGTAATATGTTGCAAACTTTTGGGTGGCAATATATATATATATATATATATATATATATATATATATATATATATAGATAGATATATATATATATATATATATAGAGAGAGAGAGAGAGAGAGAGAGAGAGAGAGACAGAGAGAGATATGTCTGTGAGGAAGTGAGTGCGTGAGAGAGGTCTTTCTGTATGGAGTATTCAGGGGAGATAGCCTAATTACGCAAATTAATTTTCAGTCGCTAAAATAAGGAGGTTTGAAAGTCGCTGATATCAGCTTTTCAAGCTTTCTACAAGGAATAACCCAGAACTTTTTAAAACTGAAAGTTTTCTTCTTTTTGTGCAGTACTAATTGAAAATATAGCTGATTATATTTTTGATCCAGAATATTTTAATAGATGAAATTATATTTTTTTTTATTCTCTCTGGTATATATATATATATATATATATATATATATATATATATATATATATATATATATATATATATATTCTAATAAAACGTCTTTACTCAGCAAACATGCAGATATTTTATTTTGTTATCATGCGTTGGATGTACTGCATGTTTGTAAAATCTTATTTACTGCCAAATAAATTAAGCTTTGACCAACAAAGATATTAATTCTTTCCTTTATTTATTTTGCTTCTTTTCCTTCCTTCCATTCTTCGTTCCATTATCGTCTCTTTCTTTTTAACTTTTCATCCAAGCAGATATAGTTACCAAAGTAATTCACTGAAATACAAAAATTAATTACATATAAATGGCAAAGCAGGAGAATCAATGGTTTTTTAATGAAATTAAAAAGAAAATCTTTTATAAAAAGTAAAAAATAAGCAACCAAAAGACGTTTTATGACTTCAACGAAGAGTAAAAAGCGAGATGAATGCAAGAAAGAATATTTCAGTTTAATGATGAATTTTAATTTGCGTTTTTAATTAATGGCACTGGCAAGAGAAAATGTGCACAGTATCTCTGAGGTATTTATAAGAAAATAAAACCTTGCGAATTCTTATTTTGTGTTTATAAGAATTAGTCTGTCGTAAATGAATTTCAGTTGCTACAAGTGAAAATTTTTCATTTTTCTTCGGATCACCTGAGAAATTTTCTTCGGTTAATGATCATTCTGGGGATATTTTGCTTAAATTAATAATTAAGTCTTTCTCTCTCTCTCTCTCTCTCTCTTTCTCTTTCTTTCTCTCTCTCTCTCTCTCACACACACACACACACACACACACACACACACACACATATATATATATATATATATATATATATATATATATATATAAACTTAGATCAAGGACTAACATATTGAGAAATATCCAAATGTCAATTTTGGTCTCTACTTTCACCTGAAATTAAAGCAAACATAAACTTTAGAACAGCTCATGATCAGACATTATAGAAATTCATTCATTATATATATATATATATATATATATATATATATATATATATATATATATATATATATATATATTAAAATGTCTCTAAAAAGCATACCTTTAAAAGGACAATATGAATAAAGGCAAAAAGAAAACATATCTTAGCTGAAGCGTTTCGTCATCTGAGGGATAATTTAAATAATATTTTACATTAATAAAAGCAATTTACAAACATCACTTACTCACTATGCTGAATTATGTCACTTCATGTCTTCCATATCTACCCTAGCTTTTCAGATTTATAAATTTTGTGAAAGCAATAACAATTGATAATCTTGATTGTAAATAATCGTTACAAAATAAAATCCTCGATTTTGCCTTGATAAAATTCTAGCAGAGGACGAACCCGTCTGCTACGCTAAGTTTTATTATTGTCTTTATTCATAGACACAGGGTGTGATGAATAAATTACGTAAAAATGAAAATGACACATATCTCATTTTAACAGATTTATTTTCCAAAATTACACAAAAATTTCTTGACATTCGAAAGATATATATATATATATATATATATATATATATATATATATTCATTAAAATCATCATTGACTTTAACCACGGCCTCTAGACGATTTCAGAATCTCTTGCATCTCTTCTGGCGATTTCCTTGTTTAAGTTGGTGAATGCAACTATAATTGCAACGTTCAGTTTATCTTTCGTGTTACAAGGATTTTTGTCTTTCGCTCAATTGCGCCCCACACATTATAATCAAAGGGCTTGCAGTCTGGGACGTTTTAGTACCCAGATGTAAGAGGTACTGTGGTCGTAGAAATTTTCTGGCAGCTATGACTATAATCCCCTGCTTGTACTGCATGTTGAAGTCTCCTGTTGCCAGACATCGTGTATTGGCCCAGAGGGCAGGACTACTTCCTCTGGGCACTTTATGTAGGCCCCATGTTGTATCTCTCTCTCTCTCTCTCTCTCTATATATATATATATATATATATATATATATATATATATATATATATATATAAAGTTAAGGGGATTTGAATGATATTAATTAATTCATAGACACGATGAATTCTCAACAGAATACAGAAAACCCTGGTCGGCCGTTTTTCCCAATTTTTGGGTTTAATCAGCAGTGCGCATCACTTCCGAGAATCGAAACCGGACCGTTACGATATGACCTAAGTGGGTATATATATATATATATATATATATATATATATATATATATATTTTATAAAATGTTTTTACAAAACTGATATTTATGTGTTATAACTGAAGTAGTCACACATTTGACAACGCCGCGGATCTTCTTGGTTCGAATCAATTTTTCTCGAACTTTATAAAAAAGTCAAATACAATTAATTCTTATTAAGAGTCTCAAGTGATTTCGATGAACTCACGTGGTAACCTAAATAAAAAAAACTAAAAAAAAAACATGTAAAACAAAAAGATTCGAACGTTGGAAAAATGACTTTACCTCAAAATAGAACTAAATATGGCGGAACTTTAAGGTAACCATCGCTTGTATTGCATTTGAACCATTCCAAATAACAAAGGAAGACTTTGAAACTGCGTGCATCTCTCACGACCATCTCGTCAATTTAAATACAATAATAATAATATTAATAATAATGATAATTAATAGCAACTCATGCGTGACTGTCACATACATGTTGGCCTGAACAACTGTAACAGATACTGCACCGCTAACAGCAGTTGAGGCATCGCTTTTTGGGCGTAGACCCATAGTCTCTCTAGACCGACGAATGCTACACAATATTTACAACTGATAAATTAATTATATAATAATAATAATAATAATAATAATAATAATAATAATAATAATAACGAACTCCGCTGGCCTAGAAATATCAGGGAGATCTCATGGGTAGGGCAAGATTATTAGTTTTGGCCTACAGTCATCCTAGAATTGGTATCTAGAACGAAATTACTTCTTGGAGAAAATGCCTCTAAAAATACTTATCTCTATCTGGACAAACACAAAGGTCTCATCCCTCAGCTCGGAACTAGACTGAGGTAACAAAAAAAACATCTGGGTCGTGACAACTGGTCACCAAAACCGGATTAATTCCAAAATTAGATTTGGTGACTTAATGCCAAATCGATTAATGAAAAGAAATCGAACGAAATGGAATCGTGAAGAGTATAAACAAGACATGATATCTTTTTTTGGCTGCAGTCGAAAAAATATCACGGATCAGGCATACCAAACAGGGAGAGATATAGTAGCAACTAAAATAAAATCCTATCTCTACCAAAATAAATTTAGGTTCAGGGACATCATGCGAAATAAAAAGATTCACTAATACAGAAATGGATACGGTAAAATTAAATATGAGAAAAAGTACTCCAGCAATCAACACCAAAAATGGGGCAAGAGTGGAAATATATAATATCACAGAAGATGATAAAAAATACGAAAATAAATGAGATACGAAACAGTGATCACACATGAAATAAAACCTGTGAATCTAGCTGCGACATAAACACTTGCAGTTATTCAGATTATGTCAACGACGAAGATGATTCAAACATCATTAGAGTAGAATTTCTTGAAAGTCACTGAATCGCAAAACAGCATCATTAAAATAATCAGCAAAGAAACTCGGACATAAATGTCAGAAAGAGTCCGGTTTCTAAAACATCATATGACAATGTGCGATAAACATAATGTGCGAACGTATAACGCTGCATTACAAAGATTGTTAACGTATAGACCACTAGAAAACAAGGCAAAAGTAAATAATGGCATATATGCAGCAGCTTTGGCAGTTACTGAAAAACTTCATGTCAACAGAAATAAATAACAAACAAGAAGCAAACATTGAAAGCAAAATTAAAGCGAATTCTCGAGGAAATCATATGTGATATATCGATGCAAGATGAGGTTTTTAGAAATTTAAATGTTTCAACGCAGAAAACTAAGAATATCAAGTGGAAATATAAAATTAAAGCAGTAAATGAAATTCCACCAATCAAAGAAATACTTAAATTGAAATTGCAATTTGAAGCAGAGAGAAAAAGACGTTAAGTTAATCCTGTTGTGGATCTAGGAAGGCTGCGTGAATATTTAAAATGTTTCGCTGTAAAAAGAAGACGTAATATCCACAAACACAAATTTGAATAAAAAATCAAATGATAACGATATTTAATTACAACAAAAAAAGGATATGTTTGTAACAACAAATAAATTTTTACATGCAGAATATTACAATTTTGTTTTGTAAAGATGTGTGCGAAAGTTTGGTCAGAGTATTTTTAAAGATAAAAGTTCTTGTTTCTGGTTTGGAAATGTTTCGTATGCTTGTAATGTACTTGTAATTATTTTATTTCGCTTACTGGGGTAGACTGTTCTAGTTCCACGTGCCACGTTTGATGGATGTCAGTTATCAGTTATCTCCTGTTAATTCCCCTCTGAATGTTCTCCACTGCCTTAACCGGGTATTGAACTCACACTCTTTGGGTCCTGTCACTGGATCTAACCAACGCCTTTATCCACTGTGCCATGTGTCCAACCACCTGAAGAAGGCCGGAGTGTACAACGGCCGAAACGTTGTGATAAATATGGCGACAAAGATGAGGACAATAGTCCGAATAATGTAAATAATGTATATAATACCTCATCTCAGAAATAGAGACAGACGCTTGTAATGTAGTTTGGAAAATTTAGTACGTACGTGCATGTGTGAATATGTTCTCAGCGTTCGACCGCAATGAGTTCAGAACGCAATTTCCTTAAGGTTATTTTTCGTAGGCAAATGAAAGAAAAGAGAGAGAGAGAGAACGAACTCGTGTCTGATATTTATAATTAATTTAATCACGTGGTAGTCTCCTGGAAAAAAAGCGGGAAAACTTGACTTGGTCACACGATGGAAAATGACTTGTACGTGGATGGATTGCAACGCCCACTTCTGTGTTTATTGACCATTTAGAAGTTGAGATTTCTTGAATATATATATGAAGCTGGTTAAGCTCTTTGTTCCACATTTTGTACAGATTTCTGCAAAATTCAACATTGATAAGAAAGTGGTATCGGGATACTAAAATACGAAAAGATTTGTAGGTTCTATCGACAAAATACGATATTCCAAATGTACCTCAAGAAGTTGTACTGGGAAATTGGCAAAGCAGATATAAAATTTAAAAAAAAACGGCATCTATTAAAAAGTGCAAACATTTTTGGAGAATATTTAGAGAAACCCAGAGGGATACATACCCAATGCAGAATAGGTCAAACCAGAACAAGAAAGAATGAAGGATAACCTTGTGAAAAGATTATCCATGCTAATTACTACCCCCAATGAAATTCCAGAATGAATCATGAACGTATTACAGGTCTCCTTTCAAAAACTAATGAAATAGTTAATCCCCAAAATGATAAGCCAATGACATTATTCGATCACGCCTGTCCTGAGGAAGTTAATCTTTTCTCAATGCAAACAAAATTCTGCCCCAGGAAGAGAAGTGATGTCGAAAGTTTCATATGCTTGAAAAAAAAATGAACTACTTATGAGTAAAATATTCTTAGAAAGTTGCAAGATGACGGTAGATATCTCAGCACAGCCTGAATAGATTAGCGTAAAGCCTTTTTATAGCGTGCCACACTCTTGGATACTTAAGTCTTTGGATATATATATATATATATATATATATATATATATATATATATATATATATATATATATATATATATATATATATATATATATATATATATATATATATATAATAACCTCGGTGATAGCATATATTCTTAAATATAACATGGAACAGTAAAACAAAAAAAACGTTATATCAAAATCACACCAACGGCACTGCCACTTCTAATTGCTTGAATATCCGACGAAAAATCATTGAAAAGACTCCCTGTCGCAACTTTATTTCTATCTGTGTTTAATCCTCCTTTCTTACGAACTAAACAGTAAAATCTATGGATAAAAAGTAACCAAGAAAATGTTTAATCACCTGTTCTACATGGATGATATCAAACTCTTCGCCAAAGACGACAATGAGATCCTCAACACTGTAAAATGTCTCAGTGATGACATCGGTATGGATTTCAGATGGGATAAATGTGGAAAAGAAAGAAAGAATTACAGAAACACTCTCGATAGATCTAGATCTAGATTCTGTCACAAAGTTTAGGGAATACATCATAACCAAATGAATGAGAAAGTAAGAAAAGAACACTAGAGACGATTTCGTCTGTGGTAAATTCCGAGTTGAATTGACAAAACATAATATCAGCCTTAAACACATTAGAGCAATATAGTTTCAACATCCTTAATTGGACCATCACCTGCATAAAACGAATGAAAGTCAGAACAGGAAGGATTCTTACTTGGCACCGCATGCATTACCTTAAAGCTGATGTCGATCGTCTTTGTGTCTCAAGATCGGAAGAAGGCAGAGGATTAACCGTCTTTCAAATGCACAAAAATCGATCTTCAAAATTACTGGGAAACTCCACAAGAATTATTATTATTATAGTATATCTGTCAAAAAAATTTAACAAATTAATAATAAAGGAAGCCAACACCTTCAAAAGGGAATTTCAATTTGGTGCAGAAGTGCAAATAAACCATAATACACCTTCTGCAGCGGAAAATACCAAAAAAAAAAAGAAAAAGAAAAAAAGAATGCAAAATCAAATGCAATGTACCAAATGCAGAAAAAATGGCATGATAAACCTCATTAATATTAATTACTCTGCTCTTACAAAACACCTTACATATCAGTGGTTACACTGTGCAGGGTTAAAAGTTGAAACCGAAGGTTTTATTCTTGCTGCAAAGGACCAATACTTGCTAACTAGAAATACCAAACGCACATATTGAAAAACTGTATTGACTCGAAATGCAGATTCTGTGGTAAATATCAGAAACAATTGACCATTTTGTATGAGGTTGCACAGTGTTAGCACCAACTGGATATAAATCTCAACATGATCGAATGGGCCAGTACCTTCACTGGAAAAATATGCAGGTTTCCTGGAAGAAAACTAAGAAAATGTTATGAACATCACCCAGACACGGTTATAGAGATAGAACCTTTAGCAGTTTTATGGGATTTTACAATACACAAAGTCAGAACAATCAAAATTAATCGTTCAGACATCATGATCAAAGATAAAAGAAACAGAATGTCCTTTCTTATTGACATGGCAGTTCCTGCGTGTAATGTAATGTATCTTTGAAGACCGTCAAAATTGAACAATCTTGAAGTGGAAATCAGAAAAAAAGGTACTATATGCGGACAACAATAATTCCACTTGTTGTTGTAGCCTTCGGATTGATTGAAAAATATTCCGATAGACTAATTGATGTGATCCTTGGAAGCATTAAGGAAATACAAAAAAAATGTGCTCACAAGTACAGATCACACATACGAAGAGCTTTATCTATGTAATTTTAGGTTTTGTTTTTCTTTTTTTTTACAAAAATAATCAGTGTAAACAGTCATGGACATGTCGGAAGTAAATGTGTATAGAAGAGACGTCAAAGGAAATAATAATAGTAATAAGAATAATAATCATTCTTATATAGTCTGGAATGAGCAAATCAAACTCATTTGGGATATGATAAACTTGACTAGAAACCGCTTTGAGAGAAATCGCCCTGATTACACATTTGGGTACAAGAGCAGTCATTAATAAATCCTGATAGAGGTTGCGGTACCTTGGGATAAGAAAATCGTGACCGTAGAGCAGCTAAAAATACATAGATACTATGATCCGTGTAGGCAAATCATGGAAATGTTATACTTAGCGGCAGCTCAAGTTTTTCCTTGTGTGGTTGGTGCACGTGGGATTATGTCCAGGAATCATTCCGCTACACAAGACGCCTTGGGGATAACTAATACGAAGCACTGTTTGAAGCAGGCGATGTGATGAAGAAAGTGCTGTGTTTGTAAGCTGCGGGTAGGAGACGAGAGACGATGATCATCCTCACCCGTCCGAAACAACAAAGAGTCGTGGATGGTATCGAGTAATATAAATAGGAAAATAGGTGACACATAGCTCAGTGGATAAAGACGTTGGTTACATCCAGTGACTAGGGCCAAAGAGATTTGAGTTCAATACCAGGCCACAACAGTGGCGAAACAAAACTTGGAGATTTGAGTTAAAGGGGAATAACTGAGACAACCGGAAGAGGCATGTTGGACGAAATAAGGAGATCGGTTCGAAATTTTTAAACACCTGGAGAAGGCCGCAATGTACAACGGCCGAACCATTGTGAATATTGCAATGAAGATAAGAATAACAGTCCGAATAATGTAAATAATACAAGTAATCGTAATACCTCATCTCAGAGATAAAGACATATATATGAGAACTAGTGTTAATTAAAATGGATAATGATACACACGTTAAACAAAATGTCACGAAACCCAAGACTGACTGAAATATCAACGATTATACTTAATCTCTTGTGCAAATTAATTGAAACAACCGCTTTAGCTTCGTTTCTTTCACTATACGGTCAGTTTTAGACCCACTAGAGTGACAGGGTGTAATCGATTGCTATTTTTTACTCAAATTAGGTGATTTGCAGGCGTGTGCAGTAGTATGAATCTATTCTCGCGGCGTATGATGAAATTTCTTTGGCCTTGAAAAATATAGCGTTATCCGTGATTGCATCAGATTTTCATCACGCTATTATCTCGTCTATCGATTAGTTGTCCTACGGCCATTGGATTTTACTCCAAGGAAGCGTATGAAAATTGTAACGCTGGACGAACACTCTGGCAAGCCTTACCAGTGAGCAAATAAAATTACTATAACTGGCCGGAACTCTCCTGATTTAAATCCAGTCGAGAATCTGTGGTCAATCTGCAAGGAACGTCTTCGTGGAATGGCAATACGCCGTACTAAGATGTGCACTGGGTCATGTTTCATTGAAAAGATACGAAAAGAATTATTCGTTGTGTTTTAATTAATTTCCATAAATGTGTATGAATACATACGCACACATACCTAGAAACATACCTAAATATAAGGGGTGCAGAATTAATTACAACTTCACCCACCGCGACGCGAATGAGTCCGCAACTCCAAAACAGTAGATTTTATCAAACTTTCTTTGTTATTTTCGAATTAAGCATATGCATTTACACCTAAAATACAGTGCAACCTGATACAATTGTTTGTGGATATTTATCAAAAAATCTGTATTTTTGGGCTAACACACTATTTTAGTGGTGTGCTTGATTATTTCTAGTTACCAAGCATTGGTCCTGTGCAGCAAGGTTAAAACCTTCAGTTTCAGCTTTTAACCCTGCACTACGTAGCCACTGATGGGCAGGGGGTTTGTCTACATCAGCTTGTTTGGAACGGGCAGTGTATTGGCTTTCATGAAGCGGTTTATCTTGCCACTGATTCTGTACCTGGTCGGTTGCATTTGTTTTACGCGCTTTTTAAGTATCCTGCAGCTTCAGTCGGTGTATTGTGCTTTATTTGTACATCTTCCCCCATTTGAAACTCCATTTTGAAATTATTAGCTTCCTTTATTACGGAATAAAGACGCTTACCACATTCATGTTCATTGACTCATATCATCATCCAGTCTTCTGTAGTTTCCAGGTATCTTTGAAGGCCAATTCTTGTAGTTTTGTAGGACAGTTTTAGTTGAACAAATCCTCTGCCTCCTACAGATCTGGATACATACAGATGGTTAACATCAGCTTTGGGATGATGTATGTGGTAGCAAGTGAGAAGCTTTCTCGTTTTGGTGTCCATTCGCTTAATGTCAGCTCAGTTAAGGATGTTAAAGCTGTATTGCACAACAGTGACAGCCAAGGTGTTTATGACTGATAATCTGTTTTTTGAGGTCAGCTCGGTATTTAGTACCAGACGCACACGGCTGTAGTACTCCTTTATTGCCTTCTTCTTCATTTAGGTATGTTGTATACCATCTCATTCGCTAATTCTTAGATACTTATAGGATTCATCTTTTCCCAGTTCCCTAATCTTTGTGACAAAGTCTAAATCTATTGTGGGTGTTTCTATAATTCTCCTTTTCTTAAATCTTACTTTTGCACGTTTATTTAATTCAAAGTCCATACAGATATCGTCACAAGAGCATTTTGAAATATTGAGGAGGCCCTTAAACTCATTGCTGTCTTTGTCAAAGAGTTTTAGATTATCCATAAAGAATAGGTGATTCAATACTTATTTATTTAGCTTGTAAACATAGCTACTGTTGTTTAGTTCATGCGTGAGGAGGATTAAGGACAAACAAAACAGAAGGGGTGACAGGGAGTCCCCTTAAAAGATTCCACGTGGTATATTCAGACGGTTGGAGATGGCAGTGCTTCTGGTATGATTTAGGTATAATGTGGTGTTCGACATTCCCATGCTGTGCTTAAGGAAATTTACTAGCACAGGGGAAATTTTGTACATTTCCAAAGTCTTAAGGATCCAATAGTGTGGCACACTATCAAAGGATTTACGATAATCAATCCACGCTGCGCTAAGATTTCTACGTCTTCTCCTGCAATCTTCCAGGTTATTTTGTTCATCAGTCGTTGATCTTTGCAGCCATATGAATGTCTTCTGCATCCCTTCTGTTCCATTGGAAGAATGTTGTTTTCTTCGAAACAAGAGTAATTACGGTCCGTCAGAATAGACGTGATCAACTTATACATGATGTATGATATTATTAGCCTATAATTTTTCGGATCATTTGTTTCACTCGTTTTTTACATGAGATATGTCATACCTTCAGTGATCCATTCCGGGATTTCATTGGGATTATTTATAAGGTCCGGTATCTGCATTGGAAAATATGCAACTTCTATGGGAAGGAAACAGAAAGAAATTGGTATGAACACCTAGACCCTGTTACGGAGATACCACCTGTTACAATTTTATAGGACTACACAATACACCCAGACAGAACAATGAAAGCTAACCGCCCAGACATTGTTATTAGTGACCACAAACAAAAAATTGTCTCCTTATTTAAAGACCCGTCTCTTCAGACTGCAATGTATTTTTGAAGATCTTCAAAAAGCTATCAAATACAAGTACCTTGAAATCAAAATCTTAAAATTGTGGCACATGGGAACATCAACAATCTCTGTTGTAGTTGGAGCCCTTAGATTGGTTGGAAAAGATTCCAGTAGGCTAATTGAAGGGATTCCTGGAAGGCCATGCCTTAAAGAAATACAAAAGATTGTTCCCACGAGTACAGCCCACACTTTCACGTCGCAGTTACCCTGATGTTCAATTTTTCTTATTGAACTAAGTGAATGATTGACTACGCTCCGTGCAAGGTCAACAACTATAAAATAACCCTGGAAATGTCCTTATTGTCTCGTTAAATATTGGAACTTAAGAACTTTAAGTAAATACGGCAATAACAGCCATAAGTCCCAATGCTGGTCTTTATTTTTTTTAAAAAAGGTGAAAGGGTATAAATCAAAAGTTTCAAAATTAACAAGTTTTCCATGTCAATGAAGAATACATTAAACGTATTGGAACATTATTGGAACAACGTCTCTATCGTCTCTTCCTTTTTTCTTTTTGTTCTCTTTATTTTTTCGTTAAAACCAAACCATTATAGATGCTAAGAAATACTACCACTTACTAGTCATTTTCCCTATTACTACTACTAATAATAATAAGAATAATAATATTAATAAATTTCCTTTCAGGAGACAGATGAATGTAGCAAAGATGTAAGAACATAAAAATAAACGTGACAGGAACAGTCATGCACTGGGTACTGTGTTATCAATTCCGATCTGTCTCTGTAGTCAGATATTATAAAGTCAATCGTAAAGAATAGGAAAAAGTAAAATGACTTGAGACTTTGACATTCATAAAATCATCCTCTCAAGAGCAGAAAAAAACGAGAAAGATTATCTCCAAGATTGTAGATGAAGCCATTTCAACAGACTGCTGAATAAAATTGGAAATTGAAAAATATCGGAACGTTGCATGATGAATTTAAAAAAGAACATGACAGAGAAATGTGAAGGTGACGTTTGCAGACATTCTTATATGAATGATTTTAAATGTGTAAAATATTCCGGCCAAAAAAGATTGCAGGAATTGAAAATGGTAAAATTATAACCCGGTACGTCAGGTCTATCTTTTCTAAACTATAGAGACTCAGCTATAAGAGGAGTTTTGCAGCAGGATCATAAATAAGTTGGTTCGTTTAAGGGGGTGTCTTATTACTTATTTGTGGTATAAGTCGGAAGTATGGGGCGCCCAGTGAGTATGAACTCACTATTGAGACGTAACTGAACTAGCAAGACAAGATTGCTAACTATTAAAACACGTCGATGTTTCAAATATCTCTTTTCTTTTTTCTCATAGATAGTCGGTTGGAACGGAATTTCTACAAATCCAGCGTTCTGCCGCATATTCAAGCTCAATGCTTGATAACTTATTATGGTTAACCAAAAAATATCTGTTTTGAGGCTGACGTTGACTCAGAAAAGATCTAGATGCATACCGGATATTAGTTGCTAGAGGAAGAAATCACACCTTTCTATCACGGCGTGTGGAAGATTTCGTTCTATAGCCGCATGGGGAAGACCACTAGTTATTTTTGTTTTTATAAGCAACAGATATTACTTAGGCAATGGTATCTGATAAAAGATTGACGGCCGAAAAAATTAATCTAGTTTTGAACTTCGTAAAAAAAAAAGCATATCATTCATAGCTCGCTGCATTGATGGAAGTTACTTAGTATCGCATTTTATAGTCGAAAAAATTCATTTTGATTACGAGTAAAGATTTTTTGTAAGTTTAGATCGGGTGCGTAAGTCATTCCAAGACACGTTGGAAACCAGAAGAATAACACACATATTTTAAAAATAACTAAATTTATTGATAAAACACATGAGATACATATCCACTAATGTTTGGATAACATACTTATTTAACATAACCGCTTTCAGTCACAATGATGGCTTCGTAGTCATTGACATGCACATACCACATGGTTTGTATTGATATTACTCAGGTAATGGCTGCTTTCAGGCAACCAGTCCTATTTTGAGAAACTTGATAATTCTCCAGTTCAATTACACATGTAATAATCAAGGGTATTTAGATCTGGCGATTAGGGTACCGCATGTTAAATGTGATGTGCTTGTGCAGAGTGGCCGATGTGCTTGGGTCAATACAACCGTTGGAACAGATGCAGTGCCCTGTGGAGGAACACTGTTTTACATCATATACATGGTTTATCTAGACCACATATTTTTCCAGCAGTGGAGACAGAAGCATTCAACTAATAATCCACTTGAAAGAATTTGCGTGGTATATGTCTTTTTCCACTCTAAAACCAACTCAGAAGACTAACACTTTGTGTGGATAACATGGGGGTACATTAAAAGGATCTACACATAACCACATTTAATTTTACGTGTTAATTTTTTTTATTCTGATCGATTTTCGTTCATTTGAAAATAAAAAAAAAGCATAATCTGCTAAGTTTTATATATGCCAACTTGTTCAGTAATAGTTTTCTCGGAAAAAAAAAACTTGTTCTTGTGTGTCTGCAGACATGACTTGTTCTTTACTGCCTGAAGTTTGACTTTTTTTCTTTTCTTTTTCTTTTTTTTAAGCGTTTCGCCCCAAGTAAGGCGGGAAGCCACTAGGACGCAACGGGTTACAGAAAATTTTGAGCAAGATCAGATAGGAGTGATAGAAGAAAGGATGAGGAGAAGGATAGTAGATAGATCAAGGCAACTGGAGATGTCGATTGACATTACATTTGAATAGTTGGAGATTATAGCTCTCAGGGAAACAGGAATAGGGAAGGGAGTTCCAGAGGCGAGAGGTGCGAGACATGAAGCTACTGGAGTAGAAGAGACGGCTATATTTAATAGTTTCGACAGTGAAAGGGTGAGAGCGGGATGACAGCCTCGTCGGACGCTTGAACTCATGAAGTCTGGGAACCAGCGAATGCAGCTCCTCGGAGCAATTTCCATGAAAGTATTTGTAGAACAAACAGAGGGAGGCGACGGCGCGTCTGTGAGAAAGTGACTGTAGACGAGATGCCAGATCAGGGCCAATTATATTGCATATCTGCCTCTGGAGCCTATCAAGAACCCCGAGGCAAACAGAAGGGGCTCCAGACCATATATGGCAGCAATACTCCATGCAAGGGCGAATTGTCGATTTGTAGATCTGGAGGATCGATTCCGGGGAGAAAAATTTCCTGGCGCGGCACAGGGAGCCAACTTTCCTTGCAGTGGACGAAGCAATTGACTCAATGTATTTATACAGAATGTGATCTTGCACCATATTGTGGATTTTTACTACGGACATCTCAAGGTCTCTGGTAATGCCCCCCCCCGGATGTTCCGTCGTTTGCATCGATAATGTTCTGCATCGGCTGTACGTACTGTGGTGTTTTGCTACTCTCTGCACGCTGTGAATGCGTTTTTTGCTCTTCAGTACAGGCAACAAATACCTGCGGGAGGCTTCCAAGTCCTTCCGAACTTTGAGCAAAAGTGGACTTGCCACTTCGAATAACTTGCAAGCTCAACAGCGCTGTGCTTTATCTGAATCCCAATAATTACTGCATGTAGTTTCATATCAAGTGTTAGCTGGCAGTACACCATTGCTCTGCAAATATAAAAAAAAGGATTAGGTGATTATCACATATTTGCAGGCGCTCAAGTAACTTACGCACCTTGTATTAAAATTTGATCGACTGTTCTATATTTATAAGCGACAATATTTGATCGACTGTCCCATATTTATATGCAACTAAGACATGTATATACCTTCTCACCGGATTATTCAGCTTATATATTGAATCGAGGCTGAAAGCATTTAGACATGCGACCCGGATTCACTATTGGCGATATGCAGAGGTTGGTAGCAGACGAAGAGCGGAAATTATAAGGACTACTACAGAACGTAGTGAAGGAAAGCGAGAAGAAAGGATTACGAATCAATTGCAAGAAGAATGCATGCATGGTTATTAGAAAAAAAGAAGAGACACACATACAAATTAGATATACCAGAATCAAGCAAGAACAATAATTTAAAAATCTAGCAAATATTTTTACAGAGGACGGAAAGTGCGACACAGAAAACACGAAGGTACATTGTGATAGCGAAAGATGCCTTCCAAAAGCTGAGCAAAGAATTCAGAAAGCTGAATATTTCGAAAGAAACAAAGAAAATAGTGCTGAACAATTACCCCTACGTGTCAGTGAATGCTGCACTGTTTTCTCACAGATGAAGAAGAGACATGACCCAAGAAGAATTGCGTTCTGCAGAAGGATGCTGAGAATACTATGGATTGAACATGTTACCGACGACGAAGTTTTATTGAAAATGGAAACAAAAAGGAGATTTATAATTAACATAAGAAGAGGCAGTTGAAAACTAGAGCCCATAATGAGGAAAGTGGGCTTGGGAAAATTTACATTCACAGGACTTTTTGAAGTCAAGAGGGACAGAGGAAGCCAGTGCATAAGCTAAACTAACGAGCTTGAATATGGATGGTAAAACAATGTTTAGGAGATGGCAGAACACGGTTTAAGAACAATAAAGGAGGGGAAGTTGTGGAGTGCCATGATCACAAATCCAATGAGGAATGAGGAATGCAAGCCCCTAATAAAATTTAAGTGAATGAAAGCTACCGGAGTTATACAATGTTCGATCCAATTCGCTGAGTTAAAAAAATAAAGTTATTTTTATAAATAGCAAAATAAACAGCACTTGAGAAAAATCTGTTGGAAAAAATCCCTCTAGGTGAAAGAATTTTGCACCTATTAATGAAATGTGAGGACTAGACGGAAACCTCGTACTCAGCGTCCAATGCGACCTTTCAACCTTAAAATCTCCCCCCCCACCAAAAAAAAAAAAAAAAAATCCATGTATAATATATTAATCTTAAATCTTATGGTTTAAAATAATTTGTTAGCATAGGGAATGTGTGTCTCAACAAGTCCTTTAAAGACCGCATTCGGGAAGAATGGAACGAGTGGGTGGTTAGCGGGGAAAAGCCTTTCAGGCTACCGTAAATAGCCTACCAAAAACACAGCACACACTCAGGAGGTATTGTAGATTGCGGTACTTAATTGGCAAAAATCTCCCCACCATTTTTTCATTAGAATTTGAGTGAAAAGAAACTACCGTATCTACTCGTGTAACGTGCGATATTTATTTTAAATACAGCTGTAAGTTTTACTAGGATATATAGTTTGGTCAACGGCGTAGTCAGGCCCAGCAGTAAATAGGCTAGTTAGTTATTTCCTATATGATGCGACCCCCTTAAAATTAACTTCAAAATTAGCTCTTCAAAAGTCGTATGAGTATACACAGTATATGCTTACTGAATTTATTTAATAAACTGAATTTTAAAATATGATTTAATAAATTGAATATATCTTAAAATACGCCTTGTACACCAACATATTCGTAGTTAAATAAAATGATTTTAAACCTTAAGATAAAATTTCATGTTAAGCAATTGTCAAATAGCACAGTACTTCAAACTGTGAATAATAAATTTCGCTAAACTTTCAATTTCACAAAATTAAATAGACTTTAAATTCAGGCCGAAAATAAGTGTTGAGAAAAGCCGAACACTTGAAAGGATATTTAAAGGTAATGGTTTCTTTTCTAACGTTAACTTTTATAAATTTCGCATTAACTGACAATAGTTAATCTTATTTAAACTATTTAGAAGCAGGCTATTATTCTCATTTTGATTTTTGTTATCACAAGTCTTCGACCGTTGTCGCTCAGGGAATTTCGAAGCGAACATTTTATTTAATCTACAGCTATATTCTTTTCTTGTTCCTCTGATCCTATCTATGAACGTCTCGTCTAGTGCTCACCCCATTTCATCTTAGTCACAAGAGCCCTTGTGAAAGGTGACGCATTCCGTGCGCTTTGAAATAACCGAAAACATTCAAATGATATCTATTAATTAAATTTGTAAATATATTGGGCAGGATACAGAATAATAACTTGACTTATTGTCGCTTGACCGACATCGATTCCCACAAGATAAACCAGCTCTTAATATTCGTTAAACGCATGTAATGGACGTGTTGTCACTTCGGTTTCCATCTTAAGAGACGAGATATCGTTACAAAGAAGATCAATAACTATTATTATTAAATATCAAATACAAGCCTAAGATAATTTGAAATCAGGAAACAGATGCCTTTTCCGGTTAACAGGGGGAAAAAAGTTAAAATTACTTTTCAAAAATTTAATTTATTAAATAAAATATAATAGATAATAAATTGATTTTGAACAGAACATGCACCTCTGACATTTTAACTGATTACATAAAAGAGTATCAAGCAAAGGAAGAAAGAAAATGGCGTTTTATTTCCCTTTTCCTCTTTCTACTGCAGTTTCTTGGCGTTGATTTTATTTCTCAACCCAAGGCGGATAATATTAAAATATAAAGAACACGTGATTTCACTCTCTCCTCAAAATAATTTTAAGGCTTTTACATGCTTCAACTATTTGGTGCATTTAATCAAACATGTAAGTGAACGCCAAATACACGTGACGGCGTAACGGAAGTAGACGACAATAAAACATGATAAAATCTTATTCAAAGTTGTTTCCTTTGTTCTTGTAACATGACTGTGCGCGTCATTTACGAAAATTTTCTCATGCCCCCAAAGGAAGGTACATACTTTATTCCATCCCAGATAATCCTACAGAACAGCCATTAAAACATACAGGTTGCGATGGGTAAATTTTGGGCATTTTATATTTTTAAATTTCGCACGTGCACTCTGTTTGTTTACATTTTGTCAACTGCACATTATAGTATGTTTGGCACCTTCTGTGAGAAAAGGACAACATGGCGCGATTCACTCCGCCAGAAATTTGGAAACGCCATACTGTACTGCTTGGCATTCACGATCGAAGCTCTAATACGAACATTTCAGAGTGTTCGGGTGTCAATCAGAAGAGAGTACAGAGGATTGGGAAAGAGTTGGGTTTGTCTAATGGTGATTACGAATGTAGGGCAGCTCGAAAAACTGACTCTGATCGATCTGATAAGAAAAGAACCCCTAAATTTGTTGGTGAAAGCCTCGCGCATATCATGGAGGGTTATACCTGGGGCAAGAGAGTGGCTGTTGGGAGACAATATATCTGGTAGCATGATTGTGCACCATACAACACAAGCAGGAGGACCCAGTCATATATGTCATACAATTTCTGCGAGTATATTAACCCTTATATCTAACCACCTAACTCACCAGACTGCAACCCTTTCATTATTATTAGTGGGACATAGTTGAGTGAGAGACTAACAAATCTCCCTTGTAACACTAAAGGTGAACTGAAGTCAAGGATTATGGCAGCATTCACCAAATAAAACAAGGAGATCGTCCAGAAGAGATGCAGGAGATTCCGAAGTCGTTTGAAGACCCAGGTTGAATATATTTACTTTTTAGTATTACAAGATCTTTTTCTGTAATTATGGTAAATGCATCTGTTAAATTGAGATGTCAGTGTTATTTTAATTTTTGCATCATTTAGACTACAGTTTATCCATTACACCTTGTATATACATATATGTTTGTCTTAGAGCATACTCCGATTTGGGACAGAGCAAAGATGCAAGTTCTTGCTGGCTGTTGATAATATCGATAAATCGTTCTATGTTTGTTGATTCCCTATTATATTTCTATGTGTGATTATCAACGCGCTACAGAGAAGTGATAGCAAAATCGCTTGGAGAAACATCCACAGAAGCGATGATGTGAATCGGTGTGTGTGTGTGTGTGTGTGTAAAGGGCTGCACCGGTCCAGATCAACGCTTTTGATAACCCCTCAAATCCGCAGCGATAACGTGGGGTCCAGGGAGAATGGTAGAGCGTCATCTGTGGTGTATGTTCATTCCGAGATACGAAAATAAAGGACACGCTACTCACACTTCACGGCTCTTTTAATGGTTCTTAACATGCAACGCTTGCGTTTCGATGATCCCGTTGCATACACAATTCTCTCTCTCTCTCTTTCCCCATAACATTCGAAAACGTAACACATCTCTACAAGCGCACATTGATTCGCGGTTTTCAACCAGTTCTACACTTCGCAGTTAAGACACGTGATGACACACACACATTTCTAGGAACATTCCACGTAAAAAAAATTTGCCATATGAACACTCGCTTCAGGAATTTTCGCCAAAGAAAATTATGCCCCATAGGATTTTCCCCCTAGACAGTTTCACCGCATTTTTTTTAATATGCGAAATACCTTAATATCAAGTATATGTAGCTCACACTATTGTTACTTAAGATTAAACATTTTAATAAGCGGAGTTATAGGATCAAAATCCTACATCAGTCATCCTCGTCAGTTAGGAGCGCAAAAATTTCAACTTGACACCGGAACTGACGTCACGCAATTTCATATTTCAGACGTAACGTTAAACTTTCTGTTAACATAAAATCAGTCCGCTAATTCTCACTCAAGCTATATATATTATTTCAAACAAACTTACAACTTGAATATGCAACCAACTTCAATATAAGATATCTGATCTACGAAAGATAACCCTTTTTTTAAATTTACACAAATTATTTTTTTAAATTTACACAAATTATTTTCAAAAATAAACTATTTTAAATTCATTTTAAATACCTAAATATAGAAGTATGCAAAAAAAAAAAATTTTAAAAATGGGGCGAATTGTCTTACGGAAAAAATCCTATACGGCAAAGTTTCCTACGGCGTAAAATTCTTGAGGCGAGTTTTTATACGGCAAAAATGTTCACGGCGAAAGTTCCGGATACACACGCACATTGTACCAGATCATCAGCATTTTTTCATATTCCTATTGGGAGATTAAAGTTCGCCGCGAAAATCTTTTTAACACAAACCGCTGCTTTGTATAATCGATTCCAAATAGGATAATTCCTCGATCGCTACAATCATAACCAATTCAAATCTGTTGATTCGTTCATCCATTTTATACAACTTTATCAACCCCTTGGAGTTTATGTATAACTAAAAATATTTTTATATTGTAAGAATTTGAGCGGGGAGTTGATAATGTTTGAGTGATACAAATCTTACTAATCAACCCATAGCGGGGTAGAGAAAAAGTGAATTCATATCTTTCTCAAGTGTATTTGTGTATAATAAGATATAATGAAAACAAATGGAATTGGATCGCGTTCACCCATCAAGGTACTGAGATACTCGACGTTGCATAACATCGGTGATCGTAAGGGTACTATTGTTTCAACGTGATGTAGCCGTAAATCTGTTCATGTCTCGGATTAACTGTTATCTCCTCTACATAAAGCGTTACATTGTACTCTGTAATTCTTTAGATCAAGTGCAGTTGGGTCCTGTACAGGGCGAATAGGCTGTAAAATAATGGCATGTGTAAAAGGGTGCTAAACTGATAGCTAACAACATGTAACATTGACAGTCGAAGTCTCACGATATAAATCAACTAGGAAGTCAAGATAACATTCTATCTATCTATCTATCTATCTATCTATCTATCTATCTATCTTCTCGTTCTCCATATCTATCTACCTCAGTCTATTCTTATTTATCATTTTGTCTATCCGTAAGTACAACATATAAATTCCTACAAAAATACACTATATATATATATATATATATATATATATATATATATATATATGTTATCAATTATTCGAAAATTATAACAAAAAATGTTATAAAATAGCTGCAAAAATATCCATTTGTTTCAACATTTCTGGTGTCTTGATGGTGTTGAGTATATATATATTATATATTAGTGTTACATTAGAACATGCACATATCCACTATAAAACTGTACATCTTGTTTCAACGTTATTTTTTTTCTAATGTTACATCAGGTGGGAAATCACGATGAAAGTTTAGAAATTTTTTTTTTAAACTCTGAAACAAGATGTACAATTTTGTAGTGGATACGTACATGTACTAATGTAAAATTGCATAATAAATAAATATTTATTGCTCTCTTTATATATATATATATATATATATATATATATATATATATAAATCATCAGAGATGTATTTCAAATATGTGGGCTTATCGGAAGGAGTCTTATTAGGATTCAAAGTGACCACTTGGCAGTTGTGGCTGACATTTCAATTGTAAAGAAGGATCGGTGTACAGTATATAAAGTACGATAGATTGACATGTGCGTGAGAAAGTAGCTGTTAGAAATCTATTATTTTTGCTGCTGTGATTAATATATCTATGTTTATTGTAGTTACATTATGATCATAACTACTAGTAGTTACTATAGCGGTCTTATAACTAAAAAATAATCTCTTCCAATCTACAAACAATCGTTTGATGAGAAGTTTATATGTATATGTATTTGAGAAGATCATAACGTGTGGTGAATCATACTTCAAAAGAGTATTTGAATATTGTTGGGCTGTGACCCGCTATGTGGCCGTGTGGCCTAAATCAGGCAGTATCAGACGCCTGTTTCCCCTAACAAGATGGGGTGGACAGTTATGCAGAGTTTGTTTAAATCTCCCGATCGCATAGGCTGGTAGATGTAATACTTACTGTTACAAAACACGGCGTTTACCTCATTTTCTCAATAAAATCCTTAACATGAAGTTTTATTTATACAATTATCGGGCCATGGGGAAAAATCAAATCAATCATGATTATATTATAATATAATATATATATATATATATATATATATATAGGAAAATAAATAAAACAATATTAGTTGTGTCGTCAGTTCTTATTTAAAACATTTTTTATATCAGGTTTTCATTGTCAAGGTGATATGGGGGAACGCCAAACATGGCAAAATGCCGCGTCTATTGAACGATCTGACTAAGTCTGTGATTGTTCTATTGATAAGTGCCCTTCTTATAACATCGTCTTCCATGAAACGGCTTACGGTGGTGTCACGCTGAAACATTGATTATCACAGGCTCGCTGAATTTAGCCAATGACAAGCCTGGACCATAGTAAGATTGGTGAGCGCATGCGAATGCGAATTGCTGTAAGGTTACATATTCGGTGGTGCACTAAATAAAGGATCGAATTGCAAATCGGAGAGCCTATGTAGTATTCATATATTTCCTTACGCGCAAATATCATTCTGAGACATGTATCCCTAAACCATTACTATATAAAAAAATCGTTAAGAGCTAAAAAAATATTTTTTTGAATTATATAACATGCAAAGGGTTGATAACCCGTAAGAAACAATGAATCAATCTTCCATGAACCTCGCACAGAATGTCATAGCCTGAAATAAGAATTATATATATTTTTTACTTTTCCTCATTTTTTTTTTTTTTTTTTTTTTTGGTTTCGGCCACATCAATGTTAAACACAGATTCCCGTACGATAACCGAAGTTAAGCAACGTTGAGCCTAGTCAGTACCTAGATGGGTGACCACTTGGAAATACAAAATATGCCGTAAATTTGTGTGTGCGAGTTGTGGAATTGACAATGGCTCGGAATTGTTTATCGGTGAATCAAGTTTCAATTCATGTTGGTTTCGTTACGATAGTTTACGTGCGAATACCCTTGGAAATTTATATATTCACGTCTTCTCCCTCATCTATGGATTAATTAGTAAGCCTTGTATCATTAATACCATTACTATCTAAAAAATAATTGCAATCTAAATATATTTTCTAGCTTTAAATATTCTTTCTATCTCAATTTCCATATGTCTATCCGCCTTTCTGTTTCAAATCTTTATCAACGTCTCCTTTAATCATATCTACTTGTCTCCTATTTTCTGGCTTTAAATAACCTGAAAAGGTTTGATAAACGGTAGAAAATGAATCAATGATTGATTTGATTGACCACCACGATGATTTTGCTGGTTAGCGTTTGATGCTCAATAAATATGTTGAAAGTATTATCTTATTTTATATTTATTTTCGACAAAACAAAAACGAAGGGAAACATTCAAATTTCAAATTTTTACGACGTTAGAAAAGTATGAAATCCACACTAATAAAATATCATGTTCTGACTCGGGAATCTTCTCTGGCGATCCTTTTTTTGATATTTAATTTCTACTGTAATACATGTCAAAGTGAAAACCTACATTACGAGATTTTATTTTTTATTAGGGCCGACACGCTGTCAGATTGAAAAGATACATTAGATGTTTTTTTTTTAATTTTTTTGTTAGGGCCGGCACATGTCAGAGTGTAAACTTACATTTTGAGTTTTTTTTTTAAATTGTTTATTACGGCAAACACATGTCAGTGTGAAAACGTGCATTATGAGGTATCTTGATAATTGAGAGCATATATCAATATCCTCATACCTTTTGAGAGGCGCGTTATTTATAATGTCAGGAATGGTCCATTATTATTATGGGTAAGTTCCCATAACACTGAGGAATTGCAAATAGACAACCCGGACACAAAAAAGGCAATCAACGCAACCGTTTGACGAGATTTTAAGTACCTCGCTTGAAGCAAATGAACTATTGTTTATCTTCTTCTGTTGAGGTTACCGTTATGCAAATTGCCCTTGATTGCTTATCGATATATTTCCTAAAGAAATTCAAATGTGACATAATATTCTTCATGGAGATCATTGTGTTACATTTTTAAATTCTTGTTGAAGGAAATGATACGACTGGTTTTCTTTTCATCCTTTTTTATTGATCAGAAGATGAAGATTTTAGAAATCATTTTTTAAAAAGATACAATTTTAATTTTGTAATTATACTGCAGCAAATATTTTACTGTCGGTGGTTGTTTAAAAAGTCCTGAAGAAGCAAACATCTCGTTTCTCGAGGAGTTAATTGAGCAAACAATTGTAGTATAGTGGATAAAAATGATACTAGGCGTCTCAGCCATGATCAGCCAAAAATTATATCCTTTGCACGTTTGTCAATATTTAGCTATACCTGGTCCCACCGCTTCTGGGCCAACGAGCAGAGGTGAAGTATATGCCAACGGATAGCTTCAGATGACGTCCACAATAAAATACTTGCAACTGGCGTAAATTTACTCTACGGGATACTGAGGTGGGGTATAGTTTTACCGTGAAAAACAAGCATTTCCTGTAAGAATCAATGATAGGTTGTACATTTTGTAAACGTAACTACAAAAATATTTTCTTCTTTTATGCAGTTTATTTTTACTTCAGTTGATGACATTTTATTTGAAGGAGAGATAATTGAGAGCATATTGTAAGGACATTGGAATAGTGATACTTGTCGAGACAACATAGTTCACTTTAACCAAATCTGATAGTCATTACTAATACTTCTACTTTGTATTATATTTCTGTTGTAATATATATTTCTATTCCATACCTGTGTTCGTGTTATTCTTTCATTGGTTCTCACCTTGGACCATCACCGTGGTACAAGAAACTTGGACCATAACACTCAGTAAAGGCGCAAACACTTATGAAGAAACAGCTATACTAAAAACTTATCCGTTGATATTTCAATAAGGCAATTATTCTAAACATATGTAAGCCAAGTAGTTCATGCCCAATAATATCAATATTTTAGAGAGGCCAATTCAGAATATAGGCCTTAACACAATTGTGGAGAAAACTAAATACACAATAATCTTATATATAAAGTACAGAATATGTGTGTGTGTGTGTGTGCGTATGTATGCCCAATCAACCCGTCCGCTCCCACTGGCCAGGTTTCAATGATTCATAGCTCATTCAAAAGCCCTAGGGAAATTAGGCGCAGGGAACGATTTTTGTTGAGCTCAGATTTAGCAGATGATACGAGGTTGCTTTCATGATTCAAGGGGGGTAATTCTTATTTCCTTTTGTATCCAAAATTGCAGTGCACGTTTTATTATAAACTAGCTTAAAAGCCGCCGATCGGGCGGCGTTTAACCTAGATCCTGCAGAGGACACTTGGTTTGGCCATCATTACAATATCTAGGGAGGAGTAGATGCGATAGGTATCACTAAACTACAGAAGAACTCAAAATTGATCGCTGCATTTAATAATTGAATTAATGCTTAAGCTTTATTCATTAAAGTTTAACGAAGATTCTTCTGCTGCCACTTAATTTGAAGACGATTTGATGTATGTAGATTCATATTTACCGTACAGACAATTATTTTTATTCATGGGTGACAGAAAAGGGGACAATTTATAATATAAAATTAATATAGTGTAAAGATGGGAAAATAGAAATCAGAATTAGTTATACATTCAACATTTGAAGAGTTAGAGAAACATAACAGCTTATTAAGTAAAATCTCTATTATGGAACACTCACACAAATTGGGAGATTAATAAGTCCTGACTCTACGTTATAGTAATTCGGTATTTACTCGAACCCTACGAGGTCAGGTTGTGACACAAGGTCGGTTCAATGTGGGGAGGCCGAGCGCGTACACCCCGGCTAGAAAGAAATATTATCAAGCATAGCTGTGATATGGCAAAAAATCCGCAAGTATAGTTTACTGAATCAGGATCGAAATCACTAATAATCGCAATGGATAGCCTGAGATGAGTTCGCTAAACATAATACAATATCGAAGTGCATATATATATATATATATATATATATATATATATATATATATATATATTTAAATAGGTTTGAAACGGCATAAAAGCGTATTAAGCATTAAAAACAAGAAATGTTGTACTGTATCATGGCCTACAATACAACATTTCTTGTTTTTAATGCCTTAATATATATATATATATATATATATATATATATATACATACAGGCACATATATATGTTCAGTAAATCAAACATTGTTAATGTGGTTACTCATATTTGAAATAGACTCCTCATTTTTATTTTTACTTTAAACTGTGTATCATACGTCTACCGACCTGAAAACGGTGTACTCCGACACTATAATCCCATCTGAAGTAATAAAAATCTCAGATAAAAAAATTAATCCATGAAATATATATATATATATATATATATGTATGTATTTATTATATATATATATATATATATATATATATATATATATATATATATATAATAACACAAGTTGGAAAGTTCTCGAATTGATGAAAAACATTACTTCAGAGATCAGAGTTTAGTCGTTTTGATCAACTCAAAAAGAAAGTTGTATAACTGACAATCACGATGCATTGTTCATCATTTTGCACACATTGCATATATGAACAAATATTCTGTCTCGAATGTCAATCTCTTTCCCTATATATATATATATATATATATATAAAATTTACATCATTCGGACTATTGTCCTCATCTTTGTCGCCATATTTCTTACAACGCTTCGGCCGTTGTACGCTCCGGCCTTCTTCAGGTGGTTGGAATGTCGAACTGAACCCTTTATTTCGCTCGCTGGGGTAGACTGTTCTATTTCCACGTGCCATGTTTAATGGATATCAGTTATCAGTTATCTCCTGTTAATCTTTCCACTGCCTTAACCGGGTATTGAACTCACACTCTTTGGGTCCTGTCACTGGATCTAACTAATGACTTTATCCACTGCGCCATGTGTTCTTGATATATGTTTTATTAAAGATTCGTCAGAGACTGAGATATGGAGAAAAATAAACAGATTCTGATATGTTTTACTTTTGTGTTGTTTAATTTTCTTTCGTCAGTCATGTATCGCGTGCATTCGACTCTTTTAAACCGACCTCAGTGGCGTTCCGAATTCAAAGAGATATTAGTTGTCAATCCAAATTTTCCAAAAACTAACAAAGATTACCTGAAAATCCGTAAATATTGCTGTATGTATGTATGTATGTATGTATGTATGTATGTATGTTTATAAAAATACTAGTTTGTTTATGTGAGATTCCGATGATAAGATATATCCGTAAATGTGCGTGTGTGTATATTTAGTAGATATTATGTTTGCTGTTTTCTGTATATTAAATATGGAACGTTTTTACGTACATACTTTTGTTTTAGATAAACATATCTTAGATTCTTTCAGAATGGATTCAATAAATATCATCTTTTTCACCTGTGTTTATAGTTAATAACATTGTTATTATTAATTTCTCAAAGAGCTTTCTACATATATGCGTCCAAAATATTGATACACAGAAATTTTTATAGAATATTTTCCCTTTATTTTTACCATTAACTTATATTGCAGAAGTAAAGTTTAGTATAAGAAAAAGTGAGATCCATCGTGTCCCAAAACATTTTTTTAAGAATAAGATCCGGTCGGGAGTGTTTTCTCGGATCCACGCGTAAACCTGAATTTTCGTCAAATAATCATTTCACGCTATGCACGGTGTTAATGCAACTAAGATGCAAGGGGTTAATAGGAGTGGAATACTTTAGTGAGAAGAGACAATAGACGAACATAATTCAGGAAGAATGACAGTTAATATTGCATAAAACCATAAATCGGAAAAAAGAATTCCACAAATGTGAAGTCCTAGAAGAGAACCTATTAGAATAGAACTTCCGGTTGTGTCTAGCTAGTTCAGCGTTAAAATGAGAATACCTCGTAGACAATTTGCTAGTACGCTTAAAATTACGCAATCGAGGTACAAAGAAGAGCTCATTAGAAAACCTGTCATGAACATATTTGTAGAAAAGGTGGGAAATTTACTAAATTCGAGATATCAATTCAAGACCGATAAAAGACTATTCTTTGGATTCAAGAATCCCGAGACGCAGAGCCAATACAGATATGTCAAAAACATTTAATGCAGGGACAAATGGTAGAATTATATATGTGAAACATGGATCACAATGAGAATAATGATCCTTCACGGCAAAGTAAACCAACCTTCTTAGCATCAGTGCTAGCAATTGAATCAATATAATCAATCCACTTTATAGAAGTATCAAACCTGAGACAAAAAAACAAACAAACAAACAACGTAATGAGTTGATTTCTTAGAGATTCGCATTATCAATGCTCATGAAGTGTAAAAATAGCTCTCTATCTTGCTTTCTTATATGTCATACAGGTCAGATAAAAATGGATAGTTAACATTTTCTATGTTATTCTAAATTTCCTCGAAGAATATTTATTCCTTGGACCCTTGTACGATAGCCTACTTTGTCCTAAATCTTAGAAAAGCATTTGGATTTATTTATAAATATGAGTATATGTTGTGGATGGCATATTTCAAGTCAATGTCCATCTAACTTCAACCAGTTTGAATGTGAGCCAACTCATGAGAATTTTATTTCCTACCACAAGATTATCCTTAACATATACGAAGATATCAACAAACATACACAGTCAGATGTACATCAAACAGTCAAACGTGCACGCACACATATACACACGCATATACACATATACACTACAGTTCAAAAATTTGAGATGACCCCTGGTAAAGTTTTGTATTTTAAATAAATGAAAATTGTTATACATTGTTAAAAAAAAATTGAGGTATGATTTTTATTAGAAATTTTATTATGCCAAAAAGGAAAAAAAAAACATAATCTGATTAAATTTTGCTCCCGTCAGAATATCCTCCCTTAGCCTTGATTACTGTAGCACAAATCTTTGGCGTTTGTTAAAAAATTTTCAAAATTTTAAGTTTAATAATTGATGCCATTCTTTTTTTAATGTCTCTAATAGTTTTTTCTTCATTTTTGTCATGGAAAGGTTTCAATCTACTGTCAAATTCATCCCATGATAATTCTTTCAAACTGTAGTATGTATATAAATATATAGTAAGTGGTTGTGAGTATAAAAGATGAGACATATATATTACATATAGTGTGAAATAGGCAAATTGTCGCCATTTTATATTATTAATTTTCGCGCATGCGCGTTGGTTGTTTTTTTTATTTTATCGGCTTCACCGTATAGTAGGGTCAGGTGGGCAACGTATGGGAAAAAAAGCGCACCATGATACAATTCCCTCCGTCAGAAATTAGGCAAAGGCATGCTGTACTGCTTGGCATTCGCGCTTGAAACTCCAACACGAACATTTCACAGTTTTTGGTGCCAATCTGAGGACAGATTCCGAAAGAGTTGGATGAGTCTAATAGTGATCAAAAAGGTACGGCTGCTTGAAAAACTCACTCTGACCGTTCTGATAAACAAAATGACTACCGAACATATTGGTGAAAGCCTCAGACTCAGCATGGAGCCCTACACAAATTTCATTGAGGAGATAGTGCTACCCTGGGTCAAATGCAATGTCTGAGAGCAGTATCTGCACCATGCTACCCAAGCAGGAGAACCCATTTATGGCTGTTAAAGAATTTCTGCGACCACATCACCCTTGTATCTGGCCACCTAACTCTGCAGACTGTCTCCTTTCATTATTATGTGTGGGCGCAATTGCGCGAGAGACGAACAAAACTCATCATTTAGCAAAGATCAACTGAAGGCAAGAATTAATCAAGGAGACCGCCCAGAAGATATGCAGGAGATTCCGAAATCATATGGAGGCTGTGGTTGAAGCCAACTGTGATTTTATTGAATAAATTTCCTCTTTAGTATTTCAAAGAATTTTTGTACTATTTTGCCAAATATATATTTTAAAATGAAATGTCAGTTTTATTTTCATTTTCGCGTAATTTAGACAACCATTTATCCATCGCATCCTGTATGCGAATGTATATATATATATATATATATATATATATATATATATATAGGGAGAGAGAGAGAGAGAGAGAGAGCATATGTAGCGATCGATATGTGCATGTGTTTGTGGGTGCCTCTGTTTCTGTAGGGGGGGGGGTGATATTCTCGGTTAAATGGAAAATGAATGATCCATGGATCCCGTTCATATCCCGATGGTAAGCTAGGCTCATTTGGCCTGTTGCCGAAGACACTCACATCTCATGCCCAGCTCGTCGTCAACGCTCATTTAATTCCCGTTATGCCTTCATATCGGCAACATTAAAACCGCCCAGATGTTGCGCAAAACGAATTAAAATAGCGCTGTTTGAGACCGTCGGATAAGCTCTTGCGTTTCCTACTGCCCTTCATCCATTTATACCGCTACTAAATACATCAGGTTTAAAAAGGTATACGAAAAAAGGCAGACATATTTAATTCGAAATTCAACTAATCCTCTTCTGACATGGTTGCCAAAGATTTTTCTTCCTCTGGATTTTTGCCGGACAGCGCTCTTCCATCAAACTCACAGAGAGAAATTATAAGTTCAAGAATAAAGGTTTTCCTGCTAACTCGCTCAGGAACTATGGGGTTCAAAATCAAATTAGCCGATAATAAAATGATCCTGTAATATTTAATGTCTCCCGGCTTTATGCAATTCGGTACATTTAATACAAGAAAATCTGTTTAAGTTGAATTAATTTTTGACACATAACAGCATTGTACTTTTGTCTCTCTTGCTTATATCTCGATATGCTTTCAGAAATTAATAATATAACAAAAATTTATAATCTTTTCTCAAGAATCTGTCTTTTCTGTATTTCCACTTTCTTCTGTAATATTCAAAGTAATAGCTGCTCAGATTGAATAATCAGAGAGCCGAGTTCTATTAGGTTGGCGCAAAAATAATGACGTAATAATGTCGTTTTTTGACGTATTTTTTAACGTAAAAAACAAACATTATTACGTCATTAATTTTGCACCAACCTAATAATTCCAGTCGAATTCATTGCATTCACTTACGTGCTCATTTCCCATGGGAAAGGTATGTATCCATCTCTTTTACCTCCAGACTGGATCCAACAGCTTGAGTGGCAACCTATCTTGGAGAACGGAGAACAATGAAATCAAAACCAACCTGGTGAGGTTTGGGCACCGTCAAGATATCTTGCTCAGGAAACACTACTGCTACTGCGGCTGTCATGCATCTGTTGTCCCTACGATCTTAATGTTTTACGGGTCTCTTGATTGTGATCTTTAATACGCCTTCCAGGATATCGGTAATTATGCCTTTTCAAAACGTTTGCTCTAAATAATGTTTTACCCTTTACTATCTTTCTTTATCTTTGTTCTGCTAACACGAATCGTTAGGTAGTTTACTCGCTGTTTCTCCTGCCTCCCGACTATTAAATTATCTCGAGAATCATTACGTCTTCTCATTCTGATTGTAATTATACGTTTTAAAGTCGATGTAATACATAGTTTGCACTTTGTTTATAGGTTTTAAATGATCGCATCACCAACCTTGAAATTTCGGGCTATTCGGACTTGACCACCATAGGATGGATGCTCATCAAGTCCGATCCATTGGGCACGTCATCCCCATGCAGCAACACCTTCGAATCAAATGCCCTTGGATTGATCATGATGTCGTCTGGACTGTTCTTGTGTCAAATGACCGCATCTACTTACAATATGCTGCACAGTTTTATAGGTTTTCCTACACAGACTGCAGAATAGTAAATATGACAATTATCTAAATAGACTTTTTCATGCAATTGGCTCGTAAAGCCTGCCATTGCGCTGCACACATCAGATATTCGGTTTCTCAAAAAACCTGTCCCTAAGTCGCCTTGTTGATTCCGGATCTGGCAATTATTATTATTATTATTATTATTACTATTATACAAACGATCCTCATCCTGGGTAAGACATTAAACTACATCCGCGTCCTGGTTTAAGACGATAAACTACGTCAAGCAGCCAGCCTCTGATCAGAAGATTTTGAGGAGTGTGAAACCAACTCTTAATTGGCGGTGTTCCCAAGTCCACCTTGGCCCGGGGTAGTAGCACCTGTTAGGGTCCCAGCTATGGGCAAATAGTTAACTTTTACCAGCAATACTTTTTTCAAAAAAAGAAAAAAATATTACCATCAATACAATTTTGAAGGAAAAATATTACAAAAAAAATATTTTTGACAAAACACAACATTACCAGCAATAAAAAATTTTGTCGGCATAAAATAATTCATTGAGGTTGATATACCGTAAAACAAAATAAACCAAACCAATCTAAACAAAAGGATACATATTCTATTCATACGAATATATACTAAAAATGTTGTCGGAATTAAATAACACATTGAGGTTGATATGACGTAAAACAAAATAAACCAAACCAAACCAAACCAAACCAAACAAATGATCCATTCAATGCTTTACCCTTCCATGCATTGACTTCCTCATCATGGATTATCTCCCCTTACTCCGCCAACATTTTTGTCCCTAAAATGACCTTTCATCCAGCAAAAATTCTAGTTTTTGGCTATTTTGTATGTAGTCATACAAGGTCTTACATTCAGATCGTACATGATCTTACTATTATTATTATTATTATTATTATTATTCATAGGAGTAGTAGTATCCATTTTATACACAAGCAATACTGTATTGCGTTTCAATATCTCTCGGCTTAATATTTATTTGCCCGCTTAATAGCCTGCTGGGAAGGCATCATTAAATGTTCTTATTTTATTGGTTATCCATTGTCAAATATAAATTGGCTATATTTTATCTAAGATACCTTCATCATATACTCATAAACGCAAGGAACATACGCACATATGCAATAACCTGGTCACACACGCATATGCTCATTCTGACTCACAACACATACAGCTATATATATATATATATGTGTGTGTGTGTGTGTGTGTGTGCATAGGGATGTGAGTGTATGTATCTTTAGCATCAGTGTGCAGCACTATTCCATATTCAAGAGTTTTGTCAAGTGATTAATATGATTTCAATTGCATTACAATCCATCTTCAAACCCTACTTCATTATAAAAATTTCATGTATCAACCGAAGCTTTGGCAAGGCAATATCTGTCCATCATTGATCTCAGTTTCTCAATATATTTTATTTTCTGTTACTTTTTCGTTTTTTCATTTAACCTTGTCTATCTCTCTCTCTCTTTCTGCCACTCCCATCGCTTTTTCCTCTATCACTTTCCTCAGTATATATATATATATATATATATATATATATATATATATATATATATATGTGTGTGTGTGTGTGTGTGTGTTCTGTGTGTGTGTTTGAATTATCTAAATTCAATTCATGTGGTGAAACATAAAACTGATTTTAATGTCGCTTTAATTTATTGTCGTACAAATGTCATTTAAATTACAATAAAACTTAGCGCAGTAATCTTAAATTTCTCCATATTCTATAATTATCGTCATAAAAGTTTTGAATAAATCAATTCATCCAGCTGCTTTGATTTCTAGCATTTTACCAAAGAACAAAAACCTGATATTTACAGCTTTTCTACTAAGTCCAAAATTTATGACAGAAAGCGAAATGTCTGCAAGTTAAAACAAGATTGATTTTGTTATCTTTCATTTTCTTTTTGCATTTAAAATTTCCTTCTTCTAATCTGGCAAGACATTAGACTTATTATTTTTACGTATGGTGACCATTACTTCCTCAACGCTCTACTATTAGGAAATCGGAAAACACTCTATAAGTACAAAGCAAGAACGAGAAAAGGCAAAATGAATTCTATATATTTATGTTCTGCTGTAGAACAAAAATCGGATATTAGCCAAAACTGAAGGCTTCGCTTTCGACATTTTACACAAATTTTGCGAAATCAGCAATTAAACTAATTTTTGATTGCACTCTGAAGGCAAATTTCTGACTAACAACTAATTTAATACCCTGTTTTCTCTCTCTCTCTCTCTCTCTCCGCTCTCACTCTCACGGCCATTATAAAAATCCGAAGCCACTTACCACTACCTACGAGTAAAGACTTTTAACCAATGAGGTGTTCGGATGGTACATTCTTTGATAAGCCTTAATTTTGATCCTGTTTACGACGGCGCTAAAACTGGACCAGGCTGTTCTGGGCAGGAAGATAAACTACGTCCGTCAGTAATGATCGGGAGGTTTTTGGAACCTCCTCTCATTGGCTGCTGTTCGTAGATCCACCCCGTTAGGGTTCCAGGAAGTAGTTAACTCCCAAACTGCGAACAAACACCATGAAAGTCCATATTCTTATTGTAAAATTACCAGCAATTCATTCTTCTAAAATAAATAACGAATGTTCCCCAAAAAATACAATTTTGGCCTTAAATGAACTCGAAGAAATTGATATGCCGCCAATCAAATAAACGAATCTATTCTAAAAATGTAGCTGGTATTAAATAACCCATTGAGGTTGATATGCATTAAAACAAGCATGGACCAAGGAAATACAAATCTAATAGTCTGGAGAAATGTTTAAGAATAACATTTATCTTGGTGTCAATGAAACCTGATCTATAAATTGATTTCTTACAAAGAATACATATTCTATTCATAGAAACCTATCCAAAAAGATGTTGCCCGAATTAAAACAAACAAAAACATTGAGGTTGATATGCCATTAAACAAAATTATCCCAAAATTATCCCAAACCGGGACAAAGGCAATACAAATCGAATAATCTGGAAAAATGTTTGAGAAGAACAATCAAATGGAGGGGATCTGAAAGCCGTGTTAATTTAAAAAGATAATTGAATGAGCCTAGTTTCCGAAATATAACCAAATTTGCCGGCCATTGATAATCTCTATTCAGACCCATCTCTTCAGTATATAGTCAGAACTTGTGGCCAAGCGCAAAAATTAACATTTTCTGCTGAGAGCGAAAAGAATATTATGTTCTGAAACGACACGTATTCAATTGAAACACCGGATGAAGAACATTAATTATCGAAGTGTAAGAGACCATAAAAATACGGTAACCTAACTTTAAAAATACAATTTGTCCTTCTGAAATGATAATGAAGCATCGAAGACTAACTCTTCGCTACTACTACGATTGACCTTGACTGCTTCCAGATGAAAACATTATCAGCACGGTGTGAACCGTCATTTCTCCCTTTACCAATGAGATTTTTAACTGTGTAACTCCCACTTTTATATGAACATTTTTCTTTACCACAATTAATTTTTATTAGACATTCAAAAGAATATTTCGATGAAGGTTTTATCCTTCTTTCTTTTCCAATTAAATATATTGTAAATTATCAAATGCCTTCTGTGGAATTTCAAAACGAGATCGAGTACCTTTTTGCGTCTAATGATTAAGTGAATTCTTTCTATATGAGTTAATTTTCCACACCTTTGGCTCACATATTTTGCTCAGATCCACTCTGAATAAAAAAAATCGGAAAGAGACTCCTGAATTAGATCCGCGGCGAACCACGAGAGATTTGGTGGGAAAAAATTGTCACATTTACATATCTATGGACATCTCAATCGGTTTGGTAAAATATGCAAAGAAAAAAAATTGGGTTCACCGTAAGCTATCGCTTGGAAATCGAACACAACATTCAACCACTAGCAGAATGCATTTAGAGAAAAACATCATCCTTTTAATTTTGCATTATATTTTATCGGTTATGAAAAATAAGTTTTGCGTGTCTGAAAAAATAAATGAAAATAAAAATTAAAACAGACGAAAAAAGACAGTGGTTAGCACAAAATGAAAAACCAGGTCCAACACCAAAACCAGAAGATTATTAGTGTTTAATAGAATATGGAGTGTGTCTCTCATTATAGAACAGGTTAGCAATGGAATGATCATCACTAGAGCTGTTTATTTATTAGAAGCTTCATCAGTTAAATGTTAATAAAAATGTATTATTCTTAATCATAACAATACAAAGATATACTCTACAAGATATATTCAAGAAAAAAAATGGTTTGGATGGGAGCTACATCTACAGATTTGGCACCTTCAGATTTGTATTTGTTTAGATCAATATAAAAGGTCATATGGAACAGACTATTTTTTATCTTTTACTGCTTAACTACCCATTGTGTGTTGTATAAAGCCGAAGTATAATTTGTATTTCAAGAACAATTTATTTTCATTACGACTGAGAATAGCATTAAGAATTGTTTGGGAATTTATTTTTTTCTCATTGATATCTGAACATGTGAAGTCAAACTCTTTTCTCAGGGCTCTAATTCCACCCCTCTATCCATTACACCACGCGCACATCATCTCAACAGTAAGTGGATGAAAATAGTCTTTGAAACAATTTTTCGGGAAAAGACGTCAGCTTTCTGTGAACGTGTAATAAATAATCTGAGTTCCCGCTGAGCTGCAGTCGTTGAAACTAGACGTGATTATATTTTTGATAATATTTAAATAAATGTAAATTTCATTTGTTTTTTATCTCCTTTCCAATAAAACATTATTCACTTTCCTAACGCCCTAATATTGAAATGAGTACAGAGGGGAATTATTGAGTCATATCTTAAAAAAACTAAATGAATTTATTTTAAGTGATTGTTTTTCAACGAAACTACACAAACTTAATCTTTATTGTTTTAGTAAAATTTATTCGTAATTTTCTTTGTGTATTCTGCTTTTCTGACAAATTACACAAACTTACACAAACAAAGATTTTATTGTTCAAGTAAAATTTACTTTTTTTTCTACTTTTTGTTTTCTGTTTTTCAACTGAAACAAATTTACAAAAACTTAAAATTTACTGTTTAAATGAAATCTTAATTCTATATTTACCGGGGATGCAGAATATTCAATAATGTGAGTCGGACAAGAAAATTGATTTACTTTTCTTCACTCTCTTGTTCGTAATAAATGTTGGTGGAATGGCAGTAGAGGTTGAACCTTCCGTACAATATTCCACATTTTTCTTTATTACTTAAGAATGAGTGTGTCTAGTGAATCTAGAAGTTTGTGAGTATCTCGGCAAAATGACATCTCGCATGAAAAGATTTCAGAAATACTCGTGTGTCAGTAAATTTTGCATACTGTAAATTTGCACCTGTTTTGTTCAATGATGCTTGCTGAAGGGAAGCCCAGTAGGAAAGGAAACAAAACCTTGGCATCTGAATACTGGATGCTACACAGGCTCTTTCTAATCGTGGGTGAGAATGCATAGATGAATGCATAGATGATAGCAGCGACTATTGCAATTAATTTTTTTTTCTATATCTAATAGTTTTGCTGTGTCCCCTAAATCTGCAGTCATTTTGTATACATTATATTTTGTATACATATACATTATAGCTTGAATTTGGTATATGAGTTGTGATGATAAGTAAAGCGATGACAAGTAAAGCGAATTTAATCATGAACATTCATAATGTAGAATTGATAAATTCTAAATATTTTAAACATTTCAGTTGATAAAGTATAAAAAATCTAGTATATGCGATTAGGAAGTTGAATATAAAATAAGTTGGGCTAATGTGATTTTGTCCAACACCGTAGGAAGATTCAAAATCAAAAAAAGTGCTGACCTAAATTTCAGAGTCACCCACATCAGATATAATCTTTCATACAGACGTCATGTATGACGTCTACCTCATTCACAAATATTTAAACTGTCATGTGTATATAACCATTTTCTTGGACTAATGATTAAATATCTTTTCAAAGGAATTCATCTTGAAGACGATATTATATGGGATTTAGTACATCTGGCTACAACATCACAATGGGTTTTACCAAAAAACACAAACCCAGTGACTTACAGTATTCCAACAGTAGTAACAACTCACAATAATAAACAAAGTGAGGATAACGCTAGGATGACGATATTAAGTTTGAAAATTAGGAAGGAAACAGCGATTAGAACTATAAAAAAATGAACACTTTTTAATTTTCCCAAAATATATTTTATTTTATAGTCGGAAGGTTTTAATTTTGATTTATAATTTTTTTTTCCTTTGACTCTAAATAAAATACATTTGATTTTAAAAAAATATACTTTCCATTTTAAAGTACTTCTTTTTCATTTATTTAAAAATATTTCGCTTTAGTTATAATTCCGTCAGATCTCCGCTCTACATTTACTCATTTTCTCTGTAGAAATATTTATCCTGGTTTAGGAAGGGTTCAGGTGTGTCAGGCTGCACTAGAAAGAATGCACCAAATACTAATTTCTGAAATTTTCATCTATTTATACAATACCAGATTGTATCCAACGGAATCTTCCCTAATACGCTGATAGCAGATGGTTGTTGAAACTGTCTTCAGATGTTCTTAAGTACCTGAAATAAGCAAAAAACAGTAGAATAATCATGAACAAACTGTTTATTAGTAAACGTCCAGAAATAATTAAACGGTGAGACCTTTCGTTTGAATATATATATATATATATATATATATATATATATATATATATATATATATAAATGAATAAAAAGTGAACATTGAAGTCAACACTTAGAGGCGACAGTCTGTTTCATGCTAGACGCAATCGCCAGACCACGAGTGTTGAAATTGAATAAATAGCTTTAGTTATGTTTCCAAACAGAAAAAAAACCTATTGAATAAGCGATATAAACAAATTTTTACTACGTTAAAAATACAACGATTAAAATAAAAATAACATGAGAAACGAAATACATAAGATAAGAAATAAGAATAAAAAATAAAAATAAATAAAAACAAGCAAAATAATTTAACACAAATAAATAAATAATGAAACGACTTCCGGCAAAATAACCGCCAAAATAAACTACACACAATGCACCAATGACCCGTAAATATAAATAGCCACTCGTGGCCTGACGATTGCGTCTAGCATGAAACAGACTGTCGCCTCTAAGTGTTGACTTCAATGTTCACTTTTATATTTACACACGCTCTATCTCTGATATTGAGCACTTTATCCCATAAATATAGCATACCTTAAGAGTATATTTATATATATATATATATATATATATATATATATATATATATATATATATATATATATATATGTGTGTGTGTGTGTGTGTGTGTGTGTGTGTGTGTGTGTTGAAATGGATTAAGTCCGACAATTATTTCATATATTTTCTGTTTATACGTTATTTTTATAGATTCAATTTGCTTAAGTAAGGGCTAGGTTGTTTTTTTTTTTATTTAAACAGATTAATTACATTTACCAGCCTGAATGTTCGAGAAGTTTCGTAGAAAATGTGTTCTCCGACAGGAATCGAAATTGTATTCCTATACAGAAGACGTCATTTGATCTGAGGGGTTGTAATAAAGAAATACAGAAAAGCGTCTGGTTATCAATGACAAAATTACTGTTTTTAAACACAATATCTTCGAAGATTTCTCTCGACCGATCATATCTGCTCACAAAGCGTATATTACCGTAAGCAATGGCAACATATTATGAAATGCATAAAGTTAGATAATTATTTAATATAGTTTCTCTTTATATGTTTAATTAAAAAACAGAGTATTTATTTAGATATATATATATATATATATATATATATATATATATATATATATATATATATATATACGGAGGAGATTTCGATTTGAAGAGTTGAACAACTCGGGGTTCACGAAATAAATTATAATCGAAATGGATAATTATAATTATCACTATATATATATATATATATATATATATATATATATATATATATATAATGGACTCTCCCGTCGGTTTCGACGTATGAGGATCTGACAGCTTATTTCTTCAGTTATGAAAATATGTGCGATAATCTTAAGTGGCATTTAAGACCCGCTAGTGATTTACAAAGGAGGCCAGATATGGAGCAAGTGTGAGGATTGTGAGATGAGATCACTGTTAGATTATCTGACCTTTTAGATCTTGCTCTCGCTTCTTGAAGATGTTTCAGACAAACAGATTGAAAACTGCTGAGTCCGCTAAAACACGTTGATTTCCATTCTACCCGCTCCAAGGCTAAGCGCTTCAGGGTGTTATGTGGTATATTGACTGCTGACAAGTTGCTTTTCAGCTTGTCTTTGTATCTTAGCCATGGGCGTCCTACATTCGTGTAGCCCTGATCTAACTGCCTCTACAATAGAATCCTTGGGTATCCTGTCATCAGACATTCTCAAGACATGACGTGTCCACCGTAACTGAGACTGTATGATAAAAGTCTCGATTCCTCCAATATTACGCCTGTTAAACAGGTCTCCGTTAGATGTCATATCTTGAAGCTTAACTCCACAGATTGTACGCAGAGAGCTATTATGGAAAACATCTAGCTGGTGTATATGGTACCTATATGGCGTCCATGACTCTGAGACATTGAAAAGGATGGAAAGTACAACAGGTCTGTAAACCCGAATTTTCATAACCAGTCATATATATATATATATATATATATATATATATATATATATATAATACCTTACATTGATTACACAACTTGAAGTTTCATGTCGAAGCAATTCTCAAGTACTTGTGTTTTTTATTATATGTTAAATAGCCGGTATTTAACAAGGAGCGGTGTTTTTTTCTTGCACTATATAGCCTTTATATGCATTTATATCCGATTTCACTATCGTACATTTACCTATATTTACGCAATCGGCTATATATATAATCACACGCACATGAATATATGTCATCACCATTCCTGTCCTTCAAAGCCATTTTCGTATATATCGTTGCTAAATCTCATCCCCGATTAGAAAATTGAAAACCAAAATTTTTCATTGTAACAGTTTTTGATGCCATCTTCATAGAAAATTCATGTTTTTGGCTGGAAGAAGGTTGTGCGTTATTTTCCCATGTAGCATACAAAGTGAAACTTTTGTCAGTTAAATTGTTCTGTAGAAACTGGAACATATTAAACATTGAAGTAGTCTGGGTACTAGAATGTTATTATTTCAATTATTATGTTTCTGCAAGTTTTGTTTTAGCACATGCTAGCTTATGTTGTCATGACGAAAACAGAAACATTTTCTATTTGCAAAATCCAGCCGTTTTTCTTAAATAACCACATTGATTTCGGAGACCAATACTTCTTTACAGTTAGGAAGCTGAAAGTGAATTATCCCTCTGCATTCTCAACAAATGGACAGCAACACCTTCATTGGATGCAAGCCTATTTTAACCAAGGAGTCTGAACATTCACAAACATATCTCGAATTTACGTTGAACATTATCATAAACGATCAATTTTGTCACAGCTTTTGAGAATTCTGTCAAAGACTATGGCACCCACATGTCGAAACTGGAAACGAACCCAAGTATCTTCAAATGGCGAAAGGCAGAAATATCGATTTTCAAACTTTTAGCGTTCTATTACGAAAAATACAAAGCAAATATTCATTTGAACAAATTATCTATAAACAAAAACAAAATGTTTTTTTTTTTTGCTATCCTCTGCTAGCCGCAATAATTGAGAAAGCATAACCTCGCACCATTGCCAGTGAGACACACTGGAAGAGCCATTCCGTTTCGCGAGGCTCGTCCCTTAACTGAGAGGCAATCTCAATAACCCTACGAAGGAACGCCATCGAACGAGGGCCAATAACACCAGAAGTCTCCACTGAAAGAGGAATAAAAAATAAATCTGTGCGCAAGAGAAGGATATTTAATTATTTTTTTTTTTATCTCCGGGTCCCGAGCGACAGACCTCGGCTTAAACCGCGGACCTGATCAAATTACCGGTCGAAAATGTATCGGCATAGATCGCGTCTCAAATCAACCAATTCCCAATTTTAAAATGGAAAATGGTAATCCCATTCGTCCATTTTCCATCACAACGTTCGAGGCTTACGGGTTCAATTTAGGAAGGGAACTCAGCGGCATCTCGACTACTTCTGATGTTGTCGTTTATTGCTGCATGCCTTCATGTTCAGTTAATTCTACACCATAACAAGTAAAGCGTCTTCATCGATGTCGAAAGTTTACCGGAGCGTGGTTGATCGTTTAGAGCTGACAAACTCTGCCAAAATCACTTTTATAACGTTCGACGAGATGTAGCATCATCTAAACCTTCTCGATGTTTTTGTAGCAGTTCCCAGGCTTACTCCTTTCCGAAGTTCACCGAGCAAAATATGGCGAAAGTGAAACTTTTCACCCTATATCTTTAAGGTATTCATTTGGGGACAAAACGACGTCATCCAACAAAGTCTGACTCGCAAGTCAGCGATGCAAGGTTTCAATTTCGGATACACCAGTCAAGTTGCTATCATTTTATAATAAGAAAGAAAAACCCAGCCCGAACTCTTGCAACGATATGATAGATGGACATATTACTTTTGTCGCATAGCGCGATTAATGCACAAACTCTCATTTGAATGAACATCGGTTATTGACTCACCATTCAGGTGTGTAAGAACTAAATTTCAGATGTAAAACATATGACACAAGGTGTGTTCACTTAGGGAAACATATCTACAGGTCACAAAAAAGGAGGTTTTCATAGAAGCGATCAAGCAAGCAATAAAATTTATTTCATCTCTGATAGATATACACATTCAAACCGCTCATCCTGACAGTCGCAGGCAAACATTTTCAGACTAGACGCATGCAGGAAAATTAGCATGAGCAAAAAGTCACTCCTCTATTCGTATTCCAACACAATTAGGCCAAGGAATGTATATGCGTGTTTTTTGTTTTTTTATGTAAAGTCATGAATACTCATAAATAATTGCCAGGGGTAAGAGAAACAAATTGAAGAAAAAATATACAAAAATTACAAAAGTTGTATCTTTTGGTTTTTTTTGTGGATTACGTCAACCGGCCTACATATCCGAGAGTCAAATTTACCGGTAGTAAAATTTTCTTAACCGAGTCTTTGAAATACGGAAACTGATACACATTTAAACAATATATATATATATATATATATATATATATATATATATATATATATATATGTTGTGGTAGGATCCACCTAATTTGCATAGTGGAGTACCGACCATATAAATATGGTTGGTACCGGGAAGAGAGGAGGGGAATCAAGAGATTCAACCAGAGACTCTGCCCGACTGCGACTGAGTCAACACATTCTCCAGGAACGGTCTTACCAGGAATATACAAAAGACTATATGTAAATATTGTATACACTTTCTTGTTTCAATACATTTTGTTCTAAGTACATTTTGTGTTGTATTATTATTCCATGCATTAGTCAAGTTTCAACAATATATATATAGGTATACAGAAAGGATCGCTTGGATTAATGTTAATTTATTCCGTAGAATCTCTCTCTCTCTCTCTCTCTATATATATATATATATATATATATATATATATATATATATATATATATATATATATGAAAATTATTGGTAATCCGTATGGGTAGTCCCAAGGAAGATGAAATCCTTAGAGCTCAATGTAAATCCAGAGCTAATAATATATATATATAAATATATATATCCGGGTTTTTTCCGCTTTCTATTTGAATTTGTAGGTCTGATGAATTGGATCGTGATTACGATTCCAATTTTGAAATGTATTTTCAATGTGTCTGAGCCTTTTATATTATATTCTTACTCTGTCCAGGGCATTGTGTTCTACCTGGATTCTATCATCTTGGGAATTTATATACATATATATTTTGGCCTCTAATATTATCTATCTATCTATCTATATATAATTATTTTTTAAAAATATGATTACTTCGCTACATAAGAGTTCTCATGTTTCAAAAACAAGCGCCAAAAACTTCGATATAATTATTAAAATTAAATTGAATTAAAGTTCTGTTTCATCTTCAAGCGAAATATTTTAGGCTCCACTTTTGTATTGAGAACCATTT
>CAHIKZ030004411.1:1130000-1165000 GCA_903632075.3 Acanthosepion pharaonis
TAAAAATAACAGCTCAAAATGCAAAAAAAATGAATTTGACAGACCATAATAAAACAAATACGAAAATTTAAATATCTGTGAAGTGTTTTAATATCTGGAAAAATGTGTAACCAAAATCTATAGACTTAATATTAGATTGGTGCAAAAATAATGGCGTAATAATATCGTTTTTGACGTTAAAAAATACGTCAAAGAACGACATTATTACGTCATTATTTTTGCACCAACCTAATAGAATTGCGAAATACATCTTCCAAATGCTAAACAACATATAAAGAAACACGAAAGTTTCGTTAAGAACAAATCAAATATTAGGTTGTGCAAAAATAATGACGTAATAATGTCGTTTTTTGACGTATTTTTTAACGTCAAAAAACGACATTATTACGTTATTATTTTTGCACCAACCTAATATTACTGAACTGTTACGTAATATTATTCCTTCTATATGACAATGGGTGCTGAAAAATATCCTCACAGATTAATAGGAAACATGTGTCAACATAAATCTGGTTCTAAGTAAGAAAGCTTAGAATACCATAGACTGATCATGTGATTTACAAGGGAGTTTTATTGATAATAGATGCCAAAAAACACCTGTATTCAGAAAGATTCAGATTTTTAGAACACATATTAAGGAAAGATCACGTGGTGAATTTGACACTTGCAGGACGTACTGAAAGCAACTAGGACATGGAGAAATAGCGTGGAACATGTCTATTGACTTTTTGTAAATTGGAAGCAGAGGATTTAACAGATAATTAGAGGGCAAACATTAATTTTTCAGAGGGAAGTATGGAAAACCATGATCGCCCATATCCTGAAGGGACATCGCAAAGGACAGAAGAATACACACCCATTTTGTTAATGTTCGCTGATATTTTACGTATACCTATACAATTATCGATTAATCTATAAGTGCATTAACGATGTTATTGATTTTCATTATAAACAGGTGGGGATTCCATTGTGAATTACAAACTGAAACATCATAGTGGTTCATATACACATCGTTCTATTACTTTTTGGGTTCGGCTTTGAGCATCTGTATGCATAAATATATTTATGTATTTGCTTAATATATTTCTGCGATTGCGAATGGTGGCTTCTTGAGAATGCTTGCAATGATTCCACGTTGCTATGAAATGGAAGCAATAATGGCTACAAATTGGAATCTATGAGTAGACTGAATTGAAGAAAAAAAAACTTTTTTTGTGAGAAAATGTTTACGTGAGTTTCAGCCAAGAAGTAATATTTCCATCGTGAAGCCTACAGCCTTCTGGCATAAACAGCAAGCTTTCTCACTGTGGATCTTATAAATGATACAGAGAATTGAAATCACTTGAAATGGCATCATGTGTGTCAGTGAAAATATCTTCGACTGAAAACGTGTACATGTGTATGGGAGAAATTTTACTTATCGGTAAACATAGCGATATAAGACATGTGTGTCGACAAATGAGATTGCACATATCTATATATATGTGAGCGTCTGTGTGAATTTATATATGTGCACACGCACACACACACTATATATATATATATATATATATATATATATATATATATACATACATACATATATATATATATATATGTGTGTGTGCGTGTGAGTGTGTATGCATACACATCTATACGTATATATATGTATATGTGTGTGTGTATGCATACATATCTATACGTATATATATATATGTATGTATGTGTGTGTGTGTGACTGTATGCATACATATGTATACGTATATATATATATATATATATATATATATACATACACCCACACAAAAACATACATACACACATATACACACACACATATATATATAGTTTCGTTAAAGATGTGTGACAAGATACGTCGATTAGCATTTTTATATAATTTTTAGTTCGTAAAAATGTTTTCTTTTCTAGGCACAAAGTGTGTAAAAGCTGTCCAAATGTTCTGTATATACGAGCGCTTTCGGCTATTCTTTTAGCCATTATCAAGGAGGATTTTATATTCAATTTTTGCCAGATTGTATTAATTTTATGTATGTCTCTAGAGTTATAGGAAATGTTTTATTCTTTAAACACGGTTAATATATTAAGGGATTCTTCATTGTTTATGTTATTGAGTGTTGGTTTTATTTTTTCATTATCAGTGTTTCAATTATATTTTAAAATATTTACCCTTACATGAAGCTAATGTGTACTTTCTATTAATATGGAGTTTGGAATGTTTTTTGTGTATTTAAATGAGATCTAGCCATAGTTGTAGTAAGGTATATCGGCTCAGATTGAGGAATCGGAGAGCCGAGTTCGAATTCCAGTCGAATCCATTACATTCACTTACATTCTAATATATAGATAGAAGGGGAATCATACCCTTGGGAAAGGTATGATTCCACTTCTTCTCCCCAAATAACAGGATAGACCGGTTTCTATAGCCTTGCATTGCAACTGGTCTACCGAAGGAAAAAAAATGACAATCTACTGCGGGGAAAAAATCTGCCTCGTCAGACATGTATCGAAAGATACATGATCGCCTATACGTGTATCACGCATGGCACATAACTGACTGAATTGACCTACGTCGTATGGGTATATATATATATATATATATATATATATATATATATATATATATATTATGCAGAGTGACATTAGAACATGCACATATCCACTACAAAATTGTGCATGTTTCAACATCAAAAAGGGAAAAACTTTTTAGACGTCTCATCAGGTGGGAAATCACGATGTTACTAAAAATCTTTTATTCAGAAATGCAGTTATCGAAGCAGATATCCCCCACTTCCGTTCTTTGGAAATTTTCATAAAATGTCTTCTAGAATCTATATGTAGAGATGTAAGGGAATTTAATGCATTAAGTAGTCGTGGGCGAACGAAAAGGAAGGGAAAAAGAAAAAAAGGGAAGAGAAAAGAAAGAAAGAGGCCATGCGAAGAGGAGAAAGGAGATAAAATCTGGCCATAGAATTTCGTTAGAATGCAAAATTTACAGCTCTACCTTGTGTATTGAGCACTGTTTTTAAATTAATGTTTTGAACGCTGTAATCTTACTGTTCGCTCTCCTACACTTTGATATATATATATATATATATATATATATATATATAGACAATATTAGTGGTAAATATACATATACATATGCAATATATATATATATATATAGGTGCATACACAGGTTTAATCTCCATCCTTCTCTCGTCTGTTACCCCTCTCTTTAGCTCTAACATTCGTCCCACATTTTCATACTTACACTCTCTCTAAATTTTGTTTTTGTTTCCGGAGTTGTTTTTTTCTTTTTTGAATTTGTAGGTCTGATGAATTGGATCGTATTTACGATTCCAATGGAATAAATTATGACCATGGAATATTAGCGTTTAACATTTTATATATATATATATATATATATATATATATATATATATATATATATATATATATATATATATTGGATGATGACAGTTAAGGGAAAATTTTATACGTTTTTTTTTTAATATATTTATATTCTTACAGTTCGATTTTTATGATGACTAAAGAAGTTGTAGAAATTGTTTTAGTCGTCATGGTCCCGAGCGCTTTTGAACTAATCTATTAGTAATTGTCAAAGATTAGTATATTTATTCTGTGTTTTTGTATGTTGTATCGCGTAGAATTAGCAGTAATTCTAAAACATGTTGGTTGAGAGTATTCATAATTCAACCTTGGGTTTACTTAAAAAAAAATCAACGCGTTTTATCTGGTTTCAGAAACGGTTAGATTGCAGTTTGGCATAAACAGCTGTGAGTATAATTCTCCCATTATCTTTAAACGTCTTTTACTATAAAAAGTATTAATGATATTGAGATTGAGGAGAAAAGGTGGGTATAAAGGTATTTGCACGTAAATGAATATAAAAAAAATCAGACTGGAATTGGAAATCGGAACCGCGATTTTCTATTCCAAGACGTTATCCATTACACCACGCACACATCCGCGTTGTAGAACTAAGCGGTTAACCATTTAGGTACTGATAAAATTCGACGTTGCTTAATTATTGTGTTCTTCCGAGAACCGATTTATCGACGTGATAAGGCCATAGGATGGGATTCTGCATACCTTTGTATGTGTGCAATTAAATTTGCTTAATAAATGTAAACATATACGTACATACTTATATGAGTATATTATTTACGTATAGATTGAAAATCTATGCGTGTAAAATTATATTTGTCAACACATCCATATGTGTGTGTGAATATATATATATATATATATATATATATGTGTGTGTGTGTATATATATATATATATATATATATATATATATATATATATTTATAGAGAGAGAGAGAGTAGATATATATATATATATATATATATATATATATATATATATATATATATATATATTTATCAATTTTGTGTATGCATGCTATTGTGCACATGTGATTGTGTGAACGTGTGTATATGCGTGCGAAAGAGCAAACATAGTTTTATAGATGTGTTCATGTTTTATTTTGCAACAGCTGAAACACCAACTGTGTGTGCAGGAAGGTAATTGTTCGAACACATGCATTGCCGGAAGGGTTATTGCTTGCACATTTCCAATATATTCCTAATATCGCTCGAACTCATTTTCTCTCTCTCTCTCTCTCTCTCTCTCTCTCTCTCTCTCATTTTTGTTTCTCGCTGAATCTTTCTCTTCATCTTGTAACATCCTGTTCTTAATTTCTTTCTTTGTTATTTTGTTTCTGTCTTTCTTTTTTCGTGTCTTTTAATCGATATTTATTCTCTTTTTTCTTTCTTTTGTCTTGCTTTTTTTCCTATATATTTTTACTTTTATTTATTGGTTTATTAATTTCTAAATATATTTCATTCTGTCATTATGTTTTCTCTCCCTATTTACCTATTTATCAATATCTTTTACTTAGCCTTTATTTCTTTTATTCTTTCTTTCTGTTTCCCTTTCTTTCATTCTTTCTGTCGATAATTATTTCATTCCTGTATCCATCTCTTACTTTCTTACTCTTTCTCTAAATATTTTCTTTCTTTTTTTTCTGTCTTTCTTTTTTCCTCGCGTTCTTTTCTTTCTTTCTTTCTTTCTTTCTTTCTTTCTTTCTTTCTTTCTTTCTTTCTTTCTTAAAGCTTCCACTCTCCTTTTTTTAGTATTCTCTTCATTTTACTTTCTTTCTTTCTTTCTTTCTTTCTTTCTTTCTTTCTTTCTTTCTTTCTTTCTTTCTTTAACATTCTCTTATATTTTTACTGGTTTTTAAATATTTTTCTTTATTTTTTTATTTCGCTTTTTCTTTCTTTTTTTTCTTTTTACTTTCTCTCGATTTTTTATTTTCAATAGCGATCACCCTCTTATATTTTTTACTGTTTTTTTTTTTAATATTCTTCTTCTTCTCTTTTTTGCTTTCTTTTTTTCTCCTCATCTGTTAATCATTAGTTACTTTTCACTCTTTTTTCCTTTTCCTCTCTTTCTGACATTACTATCTTTTCTCCTCTCTATCTTTCTGTCTCTTCTCTCTATGAAACGCATTAACTCTCTTTTCTATTTATCTGTCTCATTGTCTCCATATTTGTTCTCGTCTCCTAATAACTTTTGGCTTTTTTGTTTTTTCATCTATCTTTTTCGCCATTTCTACATCCCTTCATTTTCACATAGTGTCCTTTTATATTTCTTTCTTTTTGCAGTATATCTTCTTCTTTCCGTTTTCATTCGTTTTACAGTTAATGCCACATCTCTATTTAATGTCAAAATCCATACCATTTTATTGGGATAGATTTGATTTCAATTTCAGCTTCCATTAAAATATGTCCCCTTTATATTTCTCTACTTTTCACTGGACGCATTAGCACGTATTCCTAAGTAACGATGCACACAGTGAGATGCGTACAGCACATAAACACCCGCGCGATGTGTGAATGGTGGGAGGGGAGGTACAGTTGAGCAAAAAAATTATTGATACCCTTGCAAAATATTTAACTTTTCAAGCAGATTTTCCTAACCCAAACTGACATATAACGAAAGAAGAATGAATGAAACTTTTCCTGATTCATACGTAGAAAAACTGTATATAACGGATATGTTATTTACAACGTTGAACACTGAATACTGGTTTAAAATGATCTATGCCTATACCTTAATAATCGCTGGAAAAATCTTCATTATTACAGCTTGTAAATGATTCTTGAATTTTTGTCAACACGTTCGGAGGAGATTCAACAGTGATTTTGACTCAATTAACTTTTGTTAATGTCTTAAGATACTTAAGTCTGACTGACTTTTTCGCCATTACTAGTCTTACAAAAGTTCTAAATTTTTCTCAGCAGCACAAAATACATTATTTTACATTAATCATTTAGAACAATTGTTTTATCTTGATTATTATAGGTTTATTCTATAAAAACAGGTTTACGTTATAAAACATTTCGATCAAGTACCCTCTGCTCATCATCATTATTTTCTTTCTTTAACATTCTCTTATATTTTTACTGGTCCTGGTGTCTATTGTACAGTATGTACAACTTGTTAATTATTATGCAGGTAGCGTAGTCGATATAGATGCTGGTTAAGTATTTGTTATTGCCCTGTAGTCGTCGTGACTTCAATCTCTGAATCTGGCAGCGAAGCACTTTTTCTTAGAAACAAAATATAACTTATACCACAAGAGCAATGATAGCACAATAATGAACTCATATAAGCAAAAACAAAGTACTACTGATGAAACCCAATTTATAGTTGACTGAAACCTTGTGTCTATAGTGGCATCGCTAATAATCAAGATGAGTATAAAGGTCTGAACTAATTAAAGTATATTAAAAATTGTTTCTATCAAAATGAAAAGATTGAACTTAATGAAATTTGTATTGTGAATTCGACCAATTTCCTTTTGAAAATGCCACTGTTATTGCAGATCCTTATTTACAGAACTTATTCGATATGTTAGTTTGAATGAATACTATACTGTTCTTCCTTTATATTTCCATCCATTCTAACAGGAATATCAGGTCAATTAGATGAAAATATCACTGTACCATAACCATAATAGAGAATGACTTTCGTGTGGTGAGAAAACTGCAAATGTTATTCTTTATTTCGTTCTATACCTGAATCACACAACACCAAAGTACCGTTCTAATTGTGTTTAACTATCCATGGTAATACTTAGTGCTACCTTCCATAGTTGGGGGTACGTACCATCTATTTATTTTTCGTGAGTGATTTTGGTTATACCCGACTATTTGACATGTATAGGGTTTCACAAAATTCAAGCTGCAATTAGGAGAAAAAAATACACTTGTAAAATAGTAACCAGAATAAATTAGCATGCGATTTTAATAATAATTTAACCAAGCAAATTTCTTGATACTATATTGTTATATCAGGAAAGATTATTTCATTTAGTAAGTAAATATAAAATAAACATAGTTTTTCAACGGTAGTGCTACTAGTGCGACACTATTCAAAAGACTGTTTCTGCTGTTCATCTAAAGAATTGCGTTTTAACTCTTTTATTTCATTCTTAATTCCTGTGTTTTTTTCATCTTTAATACTTTCATATTTTAGTGAGGGATATAATCATAGTAGTTGACAATAAATACCATCCACTTGAATCAGGCTGTCACCGACGAATGTTATAAAATCTTCTGCGAGATTAAAAGCCATGAATTCTGCTTTTCTTTTGTCTATATAAAGTCAAACTTAAGCTGCAGCAGATTCCTATTTGAGAAAAAATAACAAGTTTTGTTCGAAAGTGTTCGACACATGAACAAGATCGTTTGCAATATTTATGTCTATGTGATGATTTCGCGGTATCGACTGGTTGTTTTCATATCTTCTCATAACTTTTCTCATATTTGTATATAATTCTTATTGATGAATAGGCAGTATTGAATAGAAATTGAAAACCAAACTCTCTTTAAGACAACAGATGACATTTAAAAAAAAAAAGTCGATTTCCCTCTGGTTTTTGTTTTCATTCCACACAATCTGTGTATAGCGCATTGTAAGCCGAAGCTTTTTCATTGTTATAACACGAGCCTAATATATTTCCTTGCATTTAATTCCGTTTCTTGACACAAAGCCTTTCCTAAATCTTCAATTCTCATTAAATTTTTACTATTATATCTTCTACTGTATGACGCAATATTAGTATTTGCGAATCTATAGAATGAATTGATTTGTTTTTTTACGGCTTATAAATCTTCTCTGTGTTTTTTAAGCCAGAAAATATATTTAATTATAAGAATTGCTCGTGTAATAATGATTTTACAGACACAAGTCCTGCTAATTAACCCGTAGTCGTTTGGCGGAAACCGCTTTGAATAAACTGCTTCAATTATCATTAAATGTCTTTTACAAGTATATGATATTAATGATAATGAAATTCAGAAGAAGTGGATTTATGACTTTGCCAAAGGTAAGTAAGTAAATGTAAAGAAAATAAATATTGCAACAGGAAGAATACTTCCCAGACTGTTTATGCTTATGTATCTACGATATAATTATGGAGCAAAATTTATTCAAATAATTATTGCTTAATTTTACCTACTAGATCGGTCTGTTTAATTGTTTATTCTATATTTCCAATTTTAGAATAACTTATGTCGATAGGTTCGTGTGTCATCTGTTGGTACTTATTCCCCTTTTATGGAACAGAAGTAGATGCTTATAACATTTTTTGGTAGAGGATTTCGTTCCCAGGACCTTCTAAATTCTTCTCATTCTCTTTCACACCAAGTAACACAAATGTCTTAGTGACATTATCACTTTGCTTAGAATGAAATGTATTGTAGAGTAGCTAGCATCGCTTCAGCATTCTACCAGATGGACAGGCTCATAGCCTTAAATAGTCTACGATTAAGGACTTCAACAGTTGATTAATATTCGGACTGATCTTACTTCGTTTGGCTACACAGCATTTGACCCTCGTTCATTCCTTGTAAGTTGTCTTGTTAATTGTTTTGTAAGTTATTGTTCTGTGTTTTTTTTTTGTATGTATCCGTTAGCACAGGATACTGGTGCTGAATAAATATATTAAGCACTCATTCTTTGTGTATCATTCACCTCGACGATACATCAAAATGATAAAAAAACCATAAAAGTATATCCAAATCAAAATTGGGAATAAAACTGTCCTAAGTTCATGTTCTGTTTTACATGTGTGTATCCGCGCGTGTGTGTGTGGACACACGCGTGTGTTTGTATGTGTGTGCATGAGTGTGTAAGATTTTTGAAAGAGGATATCAAAAAACTATGAATAAACACAGATTTTCATTTTGTTCATATATGTGTGTGTTTGTGTGTGTGTAAGAATGTATGTATGTATTTAAGAAAAATGGAGAACGCTAATAAATTAAGCCTGTTTTAATTATATTTTAGCTTAATCTGAATACTTGGGAAATTAAATAAGGAATAGAATATTCGAATTCGTGTTTACTGCTTGCAGCGTTCGCATGTGTGTCTGTCCAAATTTTTTCGTGCTCGTTTTTGTGTCAGTCTGGCATTGTATGTATATGTGTCTAATTCACCTACGCACACACAAAAAACACAGACACATATTATCACCAAGTGACCTAAACTCTTGAGATATAGATGACCAATGAAAAGGAACAACCTATAATTCAAAAATACATTTTCTCAACTTTATTCTGATGACAAATAATCTCAAAATATTAATTTTATAAACGTTTTTTTCTATTCGTTCTTTATTTAATTATTCTGCAATATTTAATCCACATTTGTGTCAGTTTATACACGTGCACGCGCGCGCGAACACACACACACACACATATATATATATATATATATAATGCACATATACCTACACTTATCGTGCAAGAGAGTTTTATGGTTTCCCAACTCGTCAGGCAGAAATAATAAATAAAACCGTTTACCAGACGATGCGATTAATGTAATCTTTATTTATTAGACAAACGATCCATCCTCAAACACACCAACACCACCAAAATACTGTACAAACGAAACGAACTCATGATAGCATGCATCCAAAGGGAAATCCATCCCATAAAACATGCATCCAAAGGGAAATCCATCCCCTAAAACATGCATCCATAGGGAAAGCTATCACCTAAAGAATACATCCATAGGGAAAGCTATCACCTAAAGAATACATCCATAGGGAAAGCTATCACCTAAAGAATACATGCATAGGGAAAGCTATCACCTAAAGAATACATCCATAGGGAAAGCTATAACCTAAAGCATGCATCTGTAGAGAAAACTATCCCCTAAATTATTTGGATTCTGGTTAGGTATATGTGCATTTATTAATATACTTTAAAGCTCTGTTTAACTATATTTTGTTTTGTTTATACAATATTTTAAATACTTATTTGCTTACATGTATATGCACGCAATCGCAGTTTAGTTTCTATCCACATTTATATAGACACACACATATATACATATTTATATTATACACACACACACACATATATATATATATATATATATATATATATATATATATATATAAATATTATACATGCATACACCCCACACACACACACACACACACACACACATATATATATATGATGGGTACAATTTGAGTCCTGTTTAGATTTTGACGACAGTAGGAATATATATATATATATATATATATATATATATATATATATATATATATATATATAAGATATATGACTAAGATCATTTTAAACATATGTATGTTCATAAATATCCTTTCGATTTCTGGTTCATAGAGACGTAAACCCTAAAGAAAATAAATTTATAAACAATAAATTAAAAAAGCAGAATCAAAAGTGACTAAAACTGTGTAATATTCTAATTTCTATAACTATTCAGTTGAATTCAGAATCAAGATGTCAGTTGATTAATATATATCTCGTTTTGTTTTACTAAAGCAGCTTTTCATTGAGGCAAGAGTCATACGCCATATAGGGTTGGATGATCATGTCTCTTTCGATTCATCACTGACTCGGTAGTAGATTCTTACGGGCTGTAGTTTGCCATTTCTTTGTACCGTAGACAGGTTTTCCAGCCAATGCTATAAAACGCATTTTGTCCTGCTAATCAACCTATAGCTTAGTGCGAAGGATGGATTTCTACCATTCCCAAGACTATTTGGGCGTAAGGAAATGTAACGAATTCGAACGGAATTTGAAAATGTGTCTCCGATTTTTCTTATTCTGATAACGCCATTTTCCAAATCCATCTTACAAATGTTTGCATTTGTACTCATTTATATGAACAAATATTTGCTTGTGTGTATACATGTTGACTGTATTCTTGAGTGATCAAATGTATGTAAGTAATTCCAGAGAACGGCTTCAGTGGTGTTAAAATTGATAAGCAGAATCCGAAGAGAAAACTGTTCTTTTGATCACCTGTTTGTAAAACACCGCTGGCGCCAATCCCGCCCGCTTTCTTGCTTTAAACTTTCCATCTTTCCATCTATCTTCATGAGAATTTCCTCATGTCTTCCTTTGTTTTCGTTGCATCTTAGCTTCCACCATTTCTTTGCATTTGTACGTTCACGCTTTGTCTTGCACAGTTGTCTTCCGGGTGGATAAACATCGCTTTTCTGAACACATATTCGGTTATAGGCATCGAAACAATATCCATCTGGTGATATCTGCAAATTCCCGATAGTTTCATGCACTCACATTCACGTGAATCTATCTATCTATCTATCTATCTATCTATCTATCTATATATATATATATATATATATATATATATATATATATATATGAAATATGTGGTTCAGTTCAATTTATATGACAAAGAATCATTCAAAAAAAGGTAAATTGGTAAAGTTAATGATAAAAAATTATAAATTTTAAAGATGCATTAACCTACTAATCACGCTAATTTACTTTTTGTATGAGTGATTAGTAGGTTAATACATCTTAAAATTTAGTTACTGAAGGGATTTCACCATTTTATATCGTTAATATAGATTAAGCATTGGACGTGAAAGAATGGGTATCACAGCTCAAAACATAGATTACGCCCCTATCTCCAGTTAATCTTCACAAATATATTTTGGTCTCGGACGAGTTTAGGCTGAAAGATATGTTCAAGACATTTCCTAATTAAATTAGTTATAGTTATAAGAAGTTGAATTAAATTAGTTATATTAGTTATAAATGCTTAATTTCTTTCTTAAAGTCTTTGCTCTCCTAGTTTGCAAAGTCTCGTCGCAGTTGTCTCGTCTTGCTACTGAAGCACACGAATAACCCGAATTATCATTTCAATTTTCGTCTTTGAAATTTTTTGACAGCAGGAAAACAGTGACAGAACCCGAGATGCCATTTCAGATACTTGTTTTTATTTCATCAAGAATATCGAGATTTACAGAAAGAGCAGCAAGTCTTATGTGGCAGCAATATTCAAAGCATGGACAAATGTTAGACTTATAAATCTGTAAGATGAAACGGGCGAGAAAAGATATACAGCTCTAAAAAATGAAACAACTTTCATAGCAGAAAGCCTAGCAATTGATTCAATATAATATTGCCACATCATGTCAGCAGATAACATTAGCACGAGAAGCCACAATGCGAGATATTTATTCAGATATAGGAACTTACACCTAAAATATAAGGGATATTCTGTCGTGTTCCATCTCTTTACCGGGTTATAGTAGATCTTACATTACATTAGTCACTTATCGCTTGACTTTTGGTATATCATTACGCACAGTATTTGTGAGAAATATATGGCTGCATTTCCTGTATATTTCTGCTCTTAGTACAATACCAACGCAGTCTGCTTTATCTGGCCATGGTTGTCAATCAGTCTATTCTCAAAAATCTGAATATTATCTGGTTTCTCCTGTGCTAGTAAAGAAATCATTATAACTTAATTGTTGCTGAAACTACACAAGCATTATTTGGAAAGTTCCCAGTAGTATATACCATGTTTGCGGTTTATAATTCATATGCGTAAGTTTATATATATATATATATATATATATATATATATATATATATATATATATATATATAAGTGAACATAGAAGTCAATACTTAGAGACGACAGTCTGTTTCATGCTAGATGCAATCGTCAGGCCACGGGTGCTCTGACGATTGCATCTAGCATGAAACAGACTGTCGCCTGTAAGTGTTGACTTCTATGTTCACTTTATATTTACACATGCTCTATCTCTGATGTTGAGCACTTTATCCAATAAATATAGCACATCTTAAGACTATATTTCTTCATATATATATATATATATATATATATATATATATATATATATATATATATATTAAAGACATTTTATGTTTAACATTCTTTTATAGATACAAGTATTTTAGTAAATGCTCTGTTTATAATAAACAGTATTAAATAACATTTACCGGGCTGAATGTCTGAGAAATGTTATTTAATACTGTTTATTATAAACAGAGCATTTACTAAAAATACTTGTATCTATAAAAAGAATGTTAAACGTAAAATGTCTTTAATAAATTGTCGGACTTTGTCCATTTCATAATATATATATATATATATATATATATATATATATATATATATATATATATATATAATACAATTCCAACGTTCGTAACATTTAATTCAAAATAGGGTTCAATACAAAGTAGAGCAATATTATTTATTTTAGGATATTACACACACACACAAAAATGTAAAACATCACTACACATTTGCAGTCGTGTTTCAATGCGTGACAACGTATCTCATCAGGCGATTGTAAATTACTTGCGAGTGAATGATTTATTTAGACTTAAAAGCAAAATACAAACTGTTTTTACGAAAAAAATGAAAAAAAAGGGTTATAAGATTTGTGGGCTTTACTCTGATAAACCAATCAAATATGACTTACGTTAAATTTAAATTAAGCGAAGAAGCAAAAATGAAAAATTATTTTTATAAATCGGTCATGACCCATTTAGATTGGCAGCTAACGGCAGGCAGATATAAACTAAAGCGGGAAACTAAATTATAGATGCACCAATAACCTTGTGAATTTCATAACGTTACACAATAAAAAAATTTAAATCAATGTAATAATCTGAATCATAATACACGTTCCAAGATAAATATTAATGATATTGGCCAATGTAATTGTAGGAATTTTGACCGAAGTCCATTAGTAAACAAATGTTTAACTAAATCTCAGGTTTATCTTAGTACAATCTCTACAATAGATAATCCGACGGTTGAAAAATTCTGTATTGGTAGTACTATGATACAATAATACTTACAGAATTAATACATCAATTCTAAGTATTTTTGTGCTTAAAAGATGATAATAAGACTCCTAAAGTTAAATGGAACATTTTAAAAATGGCATGAACATGTAGATCTTTGTATGATGTTTAGCGCTATGTCTAAAAACTGGAAAAAATCCCTGTTGATTTCCATTGTAATGCCGAAATTTACCTCTTTAAACATCTTGTGTACCTTTTTACTGATGGAATCATTTTTCTTTTATTATTCTGTACCACCATCAGTCCATTATCACGTTAAATTCCGTGATCCTCGATGTGGACAATATTATTTACTTTAAAAATATAGATTCCCCTCAGTTCAGACACCTCTCTGCCCCGTCGAATGATCCTTGGGGAACATCGAAATTAACAGCTTTGGATTTCTTGATCAACGCTTCACCACCATGACATAATACTAATTTACGGCAAAGTAGAATAACTTTAATCTCTTCAGACTTTAAATATACGAAGCAAAGCTTCGAGTAAACTTTTTTCTATTATAGATTGATAAAATCCTTAATGTCGTATTTAACAAACAATTGATTAATCTTTAATTATTCATTAAAACATGAAATGCAGATGGAAGTGTTCTTCCACTGGTTGGCTTGCGGATCTACCCTGAGTTGTTTGCATTTTTAAAGCATTTCACCCCACGCAAGACGGGAATCCCACTAACACGCAAGGGGGTACGGAGAGTGAGAGCAAGAGTAAAGATGGGTGTTTGAGGAAAGGATATAGGGGAGGACGGGGATCAGGATCAAGGCATCAGAAGATGTCGATTGACATTACATTTGAATATTTGAAGATTATAGCTATCAGGGAACCAAGTAAGGGGAAGGGAGTTTCACTGTCGGGAAGTATGAGAGAAGAAGCTCTTGTAGTAGAAGTAGTTACATTTAACGTTTTCGGCAGTGAATGGGTGGGAGCGAGATGCCAACCTAGGAGCACACTTAAATTCATGAAATTGGGGTACCAATGAAAGTAGTTCGATAGAGCAGTTGTCATGAAAATATTTGTAGAAAAGACAGAGGGAAGCCACACCTCATTTTTGAGAACGTGAGGCGAGATGCCAGATCAGTACCTATCACATTAAATATCCGTCTCTGGATTTTGTTTTCGAGATGAACAGCTGGGGCACCAGACCATATATGGCTACAGTATTCAGTGCAATGACGAATGGTAGATTTGCAGATTTGAAGGATGAATTCAGACGGGAAAACCTTCTGGCAGGACACAGAGAACCAAATTTCCTTGCGGTAGATGAAGCTATTGATTCAATGTTGTTGTTCCACCCCTAGTCAGTAGAAAACTTAAGATCAAGAAGGCGAAGAGATACTCCCTGCCTCCTATCAACATGGCTGGTAGGAGGCAGGGAGTGTTTTCTATGGTGTGTAAATGAGAGCAGTTTCGTTTTGGAAGCATTAAAGTTTACAGGCCATCTCCTGCCCCAGTCAACCAGAGATTGGAGGTCCTTTTCGAGACTGGCGGTCAGGTTTGCTTTGTCAGCGATGCCGGATTTACTATTGAGACAGGAGTAAATAGTTGTGTCGTCTGCGGGGATGCCTACTTGGGAAATGATGGCATCAGGAAGATCGTTGATGAAGTTCAGAAACCGTGTAGGGCACTATTCGTATGAAAGGAACTGAATAAGAACCCATTTAGGACGACCTTCATTACACGGTTTGACATGAATGATTGTATTAAATCAAATAATCGTCCTGTCCTACCGTATCACTGAAGCTTACGAAGAAGGCCGGAATATCAAACCCTAGTGTTGAATTGGATGAGAATATCCGAGCAAATCATTCAGCCTGATCAGATGTGGATGTTAGGACTTCAAATTGATTGAATAAAGGAGGTATTGTGGATTTGCTGTTGTTCAGCACACTCTTGCAGAGCCGACAATTATCTTTAGAACCAAACTTGCGAGATGCAATAAGTTGTTTTATTCTTTCAGCAAATAGTAACTTTGCTTCATTGAGAACACGCTTGAACTCATTACGGGCAGAGACAAAGTGACGTTTATTGCAGTCCGAAATATCGCTTCGGTACAGACGAAAGGATTCCTTTTGGCTATAGCAGCTGAACAAGCAGCTGAGAACCAGTGATGAGCGCAATTTAACTTTATATTTTCTTGCCGAGATGAAAGCCTTTATGCCGGCTTTAACTAAGGAGGAGACCTCAGACGGCCATTTTTGAACGTAGTGATTAAAAACCACATTCCAGGGGACGTCGTGAAGGAAATCACGGAACGAGTCCCAGTCCACTCGTTGATAACAAAGATATTCTGTCAGAAGAAGGTTCTTGGCTGGTGGTGATGAAAGGAGATGTTAATAGACACTACGGTTTGATCAGAACTGCCAAGAGGGCAGAGCTGCGTAGCGCGACAAGGGTCATGGGTGGAGGTAAATCAGTGATCGAAAAGGGAAGCGTTGCCGCGTAGGATAGTCAACCACTTGTGTGAGAGATTGAGTAATTGAAAAGTTAAGGGTTTTTATGCCAGAGAGATCAGTTTAAGGCACATGGTATGGTGGGCGTTAAAGTCACCGAACACGAACGTGTGCGCAAACGGATGTAGAGAGATGGCCTTGTCTGTATTGTCGGAAATGCTATCGAGTACACTACAGTTTTGAAAGGAAGGAAAATAATAGAGGAAGGAAAATGATAGACGAAGAAGAGATAGCTTACTGAATTGAGGAGAGATAGACGGAGACACATATTCGAATGGTCTAGTTCCCTAGCCAGCGGGAGATGTTCACGGAAATGAACTACCAAGCCATGCATGTAGATTTTAGAGTCCTTTCTAATGAGAGTAAGGTAGCTGGGAGTCGAGAAATCAAAGGAGGGGATTGACGAGTTAAGTTTACTCTCGCAGAGAGCTAGTATATCAGGATACTTTTTAAAGAGGACTTATTCTACACTGCGTATGTTGGAAAGACCATTTCAAATGGTTTAAGTGATTTTCGAGTTATTTTAGGTTTATTTTGTAATTGTGTAAGGCCATGTTTAGTTACGTTGGTAAATAAAAAGCCTAAAGTAATAGTAGCATCGTATGTGACATGGAAAGAAACGAATTAGCGCAGACTGCAAATTAATGTGGCTTCAGGGTTCCCAACCGGAAGCGCCTGCTGTGAAACCCGATAGTATGCAACTGCTGATCAGCGCAGCCCTCTCAAGAAGTTACGCAAGAGTTAGGGCTCTTAACTACCAGTCGGGAAAAGCAACCAGAAATCTGTCAACCCGGTAACCTCAGTAAGAAGACGCGTTGCCACAAACCGCACACATCACAACAGATACACGTCAGCACCACTTCAGAGGCCAGAGGAAAGGAAAGCATCCGGGAACCTCTTCCCAAAATGGAAACAAGAGATGAGACTCTGCTCCTATTCAAGATAACGGGAGGAGTATTGACCGGGTGATAGGAAACCCTATCTACTCTTATTACACAGAAAAATCAAAAAGAAACAAAAACCAAAAAAGACAGACAAGCAATATACAAGAAGGCCATGAGCAACGTGCGTGGCAGTAAGAGTTGAAACTGAAATATATGGTTTTAATTTAGTTGAAGTGATAGCATGCACTTATGTTGACGTCGAGACAATCCACAGCTGTGATCCAGGAATTAAGATTCAACATTAACATTCAATACATGCATGAAAAAAAAAATCAAAGAACTAAAATTCAAAGAAAGCTTTCAAAAAATTCCCTTCAATTAAAAAAGAAAGAAAATGAAAATAAAATAAGTATCAGCAAAAAAAAAAGAAAAAGAAATGAAAAAAGTAAAACAGAAGGAATACGTACATAAATTTATGAAGAATGAATTTTAAAATATTAACGCATTATTATACAATTCTTTATTTTTATTAAAAATATTTCTGCCTTCCTTTTCTCCCTTTGTGAGAAAAGCTATCAAACTAATGTTTTCAGATACCTAAATAATGCGTTGCAAACAAGAAAATTTCCTACATGGTGATGAAAAATGGTAATTTCCTTTTTGAAGATGCAAAAGAGATGTGATTCAACGAAAGGATGCCGTAGGCAAGAATCGCATTGTAAGGAGGTTGTAGCGTACCTACGGACGATACTGGGTATGCTCCTCGCCCCCAGTCCCATAAATACAGACTCTTGCATACTGTACGTGGTCTAGAGTTGGAGATTCGTCTCCAGCTGTGCTGGTAAAACTCTTTGCCTCCGGACAGAGAGGATCCACAGACGAGGATATATCGAAGTGCAGAGTCTCATCTCAGGAACCAGCTACTCAACCCTATTTCATACGGGTTCTATGGGGAATTTTTGGCCGAGCCTACGGGCTCGGATACCCCACATTAAATTCAGCCTTGTGCCACATCTGACCGTGTGGGGCGGTTGGTAGATATCCTAGTGTTGGAGATTCATTATGGAATTCAGTTAACTCAGTTCTAGCAGTTGATTACTACTTCTACGTGCCGCTAGCGAATCTTGTGTCGTTCTTGTTTTGTTATCGTTCATTACCAAAGTTCGTTTGATTATTCTATTGATTAACCTGTCCTAGGTTACAACATTTTGGCGACGAAGATAAGTCAAAATTACAGCAAAAGAATATCGTAATAAGAATTACTCAGACATTTCATGGACATATAATGAAGGAAGGAGGGATGGATAATATTAGACACGCATATTGATGGAATTACACACAAATGGGACAATCAAGTAACCTACCTAAATAACCATAGCAAACAGGTAGCAGAATGTGGAACTGAAGTGTAAGTAAGGAGATGAGGTGTTTTTTGATTTTATTTTTTGGCACATCAACACAGTATGGGCTACTTAAAGTCAAAACGTCTTATTTTGTAAGGATACTTATTTCGTACATTAATATATTTTTGAGAATAACAAAGCTTTTTTTACGAGATGAATGTCTTTTTATTTACCAATAGATTGTAGGGTAATGATAGATTAATACTTTTTCTAGGGTAATGTGTGCGTAAGTAAATGCAACGAACGAGATACGCCATATAAAAGAACAATCACCACTAGATTATACTCTCTTAATAAATATTTAACGGAGAGACTCTTTTAGTTACCCTTGTTGTCTTAGTGTTTATGCTTAGTAAATTAATTGGATCACGCGAGTACAGCGTTGCCACCGCTTATTTAATCGACTTATTGTCCCCTTTTTATTCTTGTCAGTCATTTAAACCTCGCCCCATTCGGGCAGATGTGCCTTCATCACGTTTTTAACATATTTAGTATTATCTTATTTAAAAATCACTTATCGAACGGTAGAAACAGTAGTCTGAATATACAATAAAATTGTTTTGATTACGGAGAATTAAAAAAAAAACATACATGTTGCTTATGATAAGACAAGTTCAGACTCGAAGCGATTCGACAATGTTTTCTTTAAACGTTGTATATGTAAAACTCTAAATAACCTTCCTTTATTTTTTCAGTAATTAATTCTGTCTACGAGAGAGCCAATGAAAACAAACCATCTAAACTTGAATCATATACCAAATCCTCCTCAAATAAATTAAATATAGACAAGAGTAGTCGGTCGGAAATTAATGTTTGTCCTAATGTAATTGTAAATGTATTGGTTTCCAAGTTTTTTTTTTATATATATTTTTTTAGTTAGAAACCATAAATGTCCTTGAAATCAAGTTAGAAACTTATGGACTCATCTTCTCTTCCAACCTGCCATTCCTCATCCAAAATGTTTATTTCACTTGACACAAGAAGATAGAACGCTCATTGAATTTCAGTTACGGGAGAAAGTAACATTCTAGAAACATTCGCAGCAATTAGTGAATGTTTATTGAAAGGCCACACTTTATTTCAGTCAGCAACAGAGGGGTTAATATAGTAAATGGAAAACCTAAAGAAAAACATGTGAAACTGATCTTAGTGATCAGCTCAACAGCTTCTGCAGAAAATAAGGATAGATCAAAATATATATTTATCACTACAACCATTATTGTAATAATCTGTGAAAACTTTAATGTAGAACATGACAGTGGCGACAGTTTACTACAGTCTATTGGCTGTTTAAACGTTTTTGAGGTCACCCAGAATACACATAGAATCCAAGGAGTAGCAGAGACTGCGAACGCAATACTTATAACGCGATTCCAATTACGGTAGGGTGAAAGAGTTGCACATTGTAATGAAAGCAGCCAAGAGTCATCTTGCAATGTCAGGGCTTCCTTCTCCAATACAAGTAATTACAGATGGGTATTCATTACTTTTTAAACAACACGCATACAATCAAGATGGATTGCGATGATTCGAGGGCTAACTTTTGAATCATGATGGTTTTGTGTCTGTTTGACATACTAGTATTACATTTCTCATACTGAAATATACGTTTGACTAATACTCGTGCTAAAATTTAAAAGAAAGGAACGTATCTCGATGACTAAATATGAGATACTATGTTTTCTACTTTCGTTTGGTTATGTTTTTAATTTTACTATAACATTTTTTGTAATTAAAACTATTAAAAATCAGATTCTCACAAAATTTCTTACATATGTCTTCAATATTCATTATTATCCCAGTAGGAAATACATAATTTCCATAGACTTAACTATTATTGTCCGAACATCAAATCATATAATAAGTATCAATGTGTGTTTATTTATATATTTAGTGTATTATCTGTAGTGTGAAGGTAGGTAAAAAAAAAACTAGTTAGTAAATGTACGAGTTATTACTTTCCTCCACCGTTTTAATAATCTATACAAATAAAATATTTGAATTTTGACAAAATTATTTCTCGAGCAAAATGAAAATTATTACTAAATCGTTCTTTTCTATTACATTTCTTAAATTACAATCTTATTTGTTCAAGCTTTTCATGTGAGGAACTCACATCCTTTTGTCTATTAAATGATCCGTCTTGATTTCGTCCTGTAATTGGCTATGTCATCGCTGCCATTACAGTTCTAGTGATAAACCTTTTCTTCCGAGAGATATTTTCATTTCATTGTTATATTAAACACTTCAAGTTATTAAGATGAGGAGATATTGATCAAAAACCATTTATATAATACTAAGAGTAACCAATAAATTTTAGATAACATTGATCGTTTAAAATTATAAGGGGAAAGGAATAAACTTTTAATTGATCCCTCTTTTAGATGTGAATTCTTTATCTCCGCTTCATCGAGTCTCGATGCATTGTTTGAAGATTTTTCTTTCATTTCATCTCACTCTAAAAAGTTTCTGACAATTGCCAGCAACGTCTACGGGCGGGTACTCTAGTTTATAATGTTAATGTATTTAAATCTAATGATACCGATATAGTTAGTATTTTTGTGTGCAAATTTTAAGCTTTTGGACATCGGAGCACTGAACCTCTACAAATATATCACTGTATATTTGGTGTAGTTTTATCGTCTTCAAAACTGCGCGCATCAATACTACGCTCACGGATGCGAACATTCTTTCCGGATCTTAATCATCACAACCAATTTATCCTCTTTGTTTCTGATATCATCAAAAACGTTTCGGCCGTTGTATAACCTGATCTTCATCAGGAGCAATAACCGAGTGTATTTACGCTTGGGTTCTTGGATTTGGTTATAAAGTAATTGTGAGTTCAATTGCTGGGTCGGGCAGTGTAGCCTGGGCGGGAAAGAACTGCGCAATACTAAATAAGATTTCGGCACGATATCACTAAAGATAGTCAAGTGGACAAGTACGATCTACCCCCACTCCCGTAAATTAAATAAAGGATTCATTTCGAAAGTGACTCAAGTATACTCTCATCCGCAGCCACCTGACAAAGGCCTGAGGGCACAATGCCCAAACTATTTTGTCAACAGCAACGAAGATGAGGACAGTAGTCTTCATGTAAATCAGCGTTTCTCACATAGTGCGCTCGGGCTCACTCCTGGCAGTAGAAGGGAGCCAGGTGCTCCCCAAGTGAATAGAAGTCTATTTTATGAATTATTTTTATATTAAAATGTTATTTGTTTTATAAATCTGGAGACACCGAGCACCTGGCTTCCATATCTAAGTTAAGTATTTGTCATTGATATTTTAAATTGCATGCGATACTGTTTAATCTTTAGGGAATAGTTGATAATCTTTTCGTTTTTGCCTTCCTTAACGAATTTAAATGTGTCATTATCGACCTCTCCAAAACGAATAGCAGATTCTTCATAAATTCCTTTAAATTAAAACTGAGCCGCTAATATTCCTAGGGAATGCTGAACCAGCAATGAAAACTATTAAATGTCATTATGCAATTTTCAAATTTATTGGTTAATTTTGCCTTATTAACATTTAAAGTGCTCCCAAGAGTTTTAGTTATTCTACAAGTACACCGTAAAGTAAAAAAAAATGTTCAGAAACACTGATAGAGGAAAAATTACTTAGAGAATTTTTTGTTTTGTTTTTTTTTCTTGAGAATTGTAGATTCTATAAAATTGGTTACAAAACAATGTAGGTAAGAAGAATTGGTAAAGTGCTTTTTTTAGTATTTTCCTGTAGAACCTAATTTCTTTAATGAAATTTATGATGTTACTTGGATCAGTATTTTCAAGTTATCCGATTTGTAGTATTTCTTTCAGGTTTACTGAAAGTTATGGTAATTTAGTAGTATGTGTTTAATAGTGTAGAAACACATACTAGCAGTTCCTCATATTTTTAGATGTTGGTGAGTTATGTATGTGTGTCCTATACGGAGTCTGTCTCGTACAACCTCTTCTTTTCTTATCTTTCTGTAATTTGGCTGTTTTTACTAATCATGGGTTGGATGTTGTGTAATTTTTCTTTAATGATCCTGTGTATGGTAGGTCGGAAGTCAGTGTGAAACCTTTATATTTGAGAGATCCAAATTCAGCGATTTCTTTGCCATTTTGTCAGCATTCCTTGTATGTCAATATGGCTCGATATCCTGAAGTAATAAATGTTGAGAAACACTGATGTAAATAATGTAAATAACTGTAAACTCCTCATTTCAAAAACTCAAACAGAGGTTTTATTCTAATCAATTTCGACCATTTCTATTTTGATCCTGAAAAATCAGTTCAGCCGTATCTTGATCGCGCGGACATTTCTAAAATATTTCTAATTATTCGGAGAAATACCTGGATCACAGATACAACCATCAGGTTTAAGTTACTTCGGAATGTAATGAAGAATAAATCTCTAGTTACGTGGGCTTATTGATATAACCTGAATATTGGGATGGGATAATTTTTTCCAATACACCGGCGGTACGGAATTAGCTTCTTAAAATTAAAAGTTTATTCACAACTCTTTCATTGTCTTCAAGGATTCGAGATAATAAATACAGTCATCCAAGACAGTCTGTTTCGCTGTATCATAGCTGTTCAGTGTGGCTAAACGTTCGATTGTTTAAAGCCGGGAAAGAAACTCGACCGATTTACCAACAGTCAGAGGTATTACCTCTAAGCTATGGGCGCCGGGAAAAGAGTAAAGAAAATTTTAATGTTTTTATATACGAAATGTATACAAACGTCAGTAGCTCGGACAGCTCAGTTCCTACTTGATGAAGAAATGCATTAACACACACACACACACACACACACACACACATATATATATATATATATATAAGTGAACATTGAAGTCAACACTTAGAGGCGACTAGCTATTTCATGCGAAACGCAAGTGTTGACTTCAATGTTCACTTTTATATTTACATATGCTCTGTCTCTGAAATTGAGCACGTTATCCCATAAATATAGCACACTTTTTGACTATATTACTTCATACATATATGTATCTATATATCTAACTATATATATATATATATATATATATATATATATATATATTAATTTAAATATGCGATGGACAACCCACTATTCAGAGGTTTACTGAAGGTAACTGAGTAAAAAAAAAAAAACGTTATATTATTCAAACCATATGTGAATATATATATATATATATATATATATATATATATATATATATATATATATATTCAAAATTTTCTTTCTTTTTATATATTAATATTTTGAATTTCTATCAAATATGCTTTGGATAAAATAACTTTTTTCTTTACTTAGTCACCCTCAGCAAACCTCTGAATACAGAGTTGTCCTTCGCGCCAACAATTCGAGAAAACCTAGTCAGTTCTGCTGTTGAAAGAAGAGATGTCTTCCTGCCTCTTCCAAGTGGGTCAATACAAAACTGAACATAAATTCTCACAGGCGGAATTTGAACTCATCTTGCCTATTCCATTTACAGCAGCGATAACCGTTACGAAAGCAGCACCAGCATCCCCACACGCATTCATATCTACAACAAGGTGATAATATATGCGTATCAGTAACGATTTTTCCATGTATAAAGCTCGACACACATCGATTCGAACAGGTTCAAATATTACGTGCATGAGAGTGAATGTAAAAAGATAAATGCTTAAAATGTTGATAAAACCGTAAAAAACATATACCACTTTACGCTTTTACACAGAACAACACCAGACATTTCACAAACAGGCAATAGGAAACGCACATTCATCGCATTCCACTATTACACACGCGAGTAAATAAATGCAAACTTGCACACCTTCAAAAATATGAAAAAAAAAAGAAAAGAAAAAGAATCATCTAGAAATGAATGACGATGCAGCCATCAGTAAGAAAACTATGGAATTTTGTTGGCATTTTTCTGAAACCAAATCTAACAAAATTCTGAAAAAAAAACCAAAAAAAAAAAAACGCCAAAAAGCAAGAAAATCATCCAAACACTTTTTTCTAAAATTATTTCCCGCCATGTTTCAATTATTTGAGGTATTATCGATCGGACATATTAGCTGCGCACAGTCAGCCGGTTTGTAAAAGTGTCAGCATTCAGCAAACGGATTGCTTGATATCTGCACAGAAGTAAGTGAAGCCAGCCAAGATGAAAGCAATGGAACCTCTTAGATCAAAGAAACGGCGGGTGTCACACTCACGCCTGGCGAGATTTCCGTGTGGGTCTTCTCAGGATGTTGGTCCTCATTTCATTTTGCTCTTTACTTAGGCAAGGTGGGGCGTGGCGTATGGAAATTTGTTTACATCAAACTTTTTAGCTTTGTCGCTACGTTTCCGTTAATGCAAATAATCGATCATACCCAAAAGGAAAAGCAAAACTATTGAAATTTTTAAAGTGCATATTTATGATTCACTGTGATAAGTTGTACAATTTGACAGCACATTTCCCATGCGAGATCGGCGATGCCATAGAGATATAAGCCAGTTTTTACCTCTATTTCTTAATCTCTTTCTCTCTTGCAGTTTTCTTCTTGTCAAGTGCATAGAATTAATAGACAAATTTTGACCAGACGCAAAATTATAGTAATCTAATCACACTATATATTAGAATGGCTTCTACAATGTCGGCAATTAATCATTGTCGCAGACGGATAATCTTTTCAAGATAAGTGCTACACACACACACACACACACACACACACACACACACACACACACATATATATATATATATATATCACTTATCTTGAAAATTGTATATATATATATATATATATATATTATATATATAATATATATATATATATAATATATATATATATATATATATATATATATATATATATATATATATATATATATATACACAGGGAAAGGAAAGCAGATAGATAGATAGATAGATAGATAGAGAGATAGATAGATAGATAGATAGAGAGATAGATAGATAGAGATAGAGAGAGATAGAGAGATAGATAGATAGAGAGATAGAGAGATAGATACGAATGGTATGATTTGGCACATGTGGATCACCTATATCGATTATATTCTTGTATTTTGTCCTTTGGTCAGACATTAGTAAGTTGTTTTTGCAATAATTTGTTCTCTTATATATTAAATTGAACTGTTTAAAAATTACTAAGCATACCGAGACGTTTCATATATTTTAAAACAGATGTTAAAGCATCATAAAATTTATCATAAACACTTAGTTTCTCGTGAAATCTGAGGACAACTGGGCAGCGTTGATGTAATTTATTGTCCCAGCTTATCACCCCCCTGATTTAAGCATAAAAGGTGTCTGTCTTTTAGGATGGTTTGTTCTATCTATATCTGTATTAGAGCTGGTTTGCTGAATCAGGGATTATTATTATCATTATTATTATTATCATCATCATCATCAATATTATTATTATTATTATTATTATTATTATTATTATTATTATACCTACATGCTTGGGAAAATTTGCTTTAATAAAATTTTTAAACCACTAGGAGAAACGAACGGCTTTAAAAATTCCACGTTAGATTAATTTTTTTTTATCTACCAAAAGACAAGGCCACTGGATCATAAGAATACTGAAGACATACTAACGCCTAGTGAAGAGACATTTTTCCCTTTTTTCCAGGTGTGGGAGGATTTCAAACTACACAAACAGTGTTATAAGTTAGGTTAGAATGGTTAGAACAAGTATCAATGTTACATTAGTCGCACAGAATGGGGGAGGAACAAACAAAATAAATAAATAAAATAAATACATAAACATTGGAATATATATATATATATATATATATATATATATATAGAGAGAGAGAGAGGAGAGGGAGGGAGAGAGATGTTTTTGGATGCGTCTCTGGTAGAATGAATTTATATTCACACATGGCAGAAAGTTAATGTCCGCTTCCATTCTGATGGACGCCAGTGAATGTACAGCCAGCCATATCTCAGTGCCCAAGCATCAGGTTACAGATAACGCATTGTTGGTGGGGGTGGTGTGTGGAGAGGTCAGCGACCATTCCTACCCGCCACCAGCAGTGGGCTTGGGAAAATTTTCATACCTTCTTTATTCAATCAGTTCGAGGTCTTGATTTCCTCTACCGACAAGGCTGAATGCTTTGCTCGGAAATTCTCATTTAATTCAACGCCCGACTCCTCCGGTGTACCCATATTAGACTTCCCTCTAAGAACTGAGGCCCTATTGAGCAGCTTACACATAACCCCGTCATTGGTACTGGGCATTATCTCCAATTTAGATCCCCACAATGCCAGTGGTGGAGATGGCATACCAGTCATTGTCTTGAAGAAATGCGCGCCTGAGCTAGCGCCCGCCCTCTCTAAACTGTATAATTACTGCCTCAAGGAATCCTGTTTTCCTGACTGTTGGAAGTCCTCCTTCATTGTTCCTGTCTTTAAGAACTCTGGAGACCCCTCTGACCCCTATAATTAACCTCCTATTAGTCTCCTACCCCTCTTCGGAAAACTCTTAGAAGCCCTAATCAATGCCGAAGTGGTTAACCACCTTACATCCCATGATCTGCTCTCAGACAAGCAATATGGTTTCCGCTACGACCGATCTACAGCTGATGTGCTTACGGCCATCACTGAAACCGACTACCAAGCCCTTCAAAATAATGGTGAGGCTCGTGCCGTGGCCCTAGACATCTCCAAAGCATTTGATAGGGTTTGGCATGCCGGCTTTCTTCGTAAGCTCCAGGGTTATGGTATTAGAGGTCGATTATTTGATCTAATACAATCATTCCTGTCAAACCGTGAATTGAAGGTCGTTCTCAACGGATTCTCCTCCAGTTCCTATCCCACGAACGCAGGTGTTCCCCAAGGAATTATTTTCATCAACGACCTTCCTGACGCCATAGATTCCCAAGTTGGCATTTACGCGGACGACACTACAATTTACTCCTGACTCAAAAACAAATCTAGTGTCTGTGACAAAACTAACCTGGCCGTGCGTCTTGAAATGGACCTCCAATCGGTTGTTAATTGGGGCAAGAATTGGCTGGTCAACTTTAACGCCTCAAAAACTAAACTACTCTTTATTAATCACCATGGAGATCCTTCCCTTACCCCCCCCATTAGAATGTCCGATAGTCAACTTCTTGAGAGCAACTCCCTGCGTCTGCTCGGTCTCACGTTGACTGCTGACCTGAGATGGAACAAATACATTGAGTCAATTGCTTCTTCCACCGCTTCTCTCTGTGCCGCGCCAGGAATTTTTTCTCCCCGGAATCGATACTTCAAATATACAAATCAACCATTCGCCCTTGCATGGAGCATTGCTGACATATATGGTCTGGGGCACCTTCTGTTTACCTCGGAGTTCTTGACAAGATCCAAAGACGGATATGTAATATAATTGGCCCTGATCTGGCGTCTCGTCTACAGTCACACTCTCACAGACGTGCCGTCGCTTCTCTGTCTTTTCTACAAATAATTTCATGGTAATTGCTCCGATGAGCTGCTTTCACTGATTCCCAGACTCCATAAATTCAAGCGCCCTACGTGGCTGGCATCCCGCTCTCACCCGTACACTGTAGAAACTTTTAAATGTAGCCGTCTCTTCTACTCCAATAGCTTCATACCTCGCACCTCTCGCCTGTGGAACACCCTTCCAAATTACTGTTTTCCTGAGAGCTATAATCTCCAACTATTCAAATGTAATGTCAATCGACACCTCAGTTACCTTGATCTACCCACTATCCTTCTCCTCATCCTTTCTTCTGTCACTCCCTATCTGCTCTTGCACCAAATCTTCTGCAACCCCCTGCATCCTAGTGGCTTCATTAGTAGCATATATATATATATATATATATATATATATATATATATATATATATATATATATATATATATATATATATATATATATATATATATATATATATATATATATATATATATATATGTGTGTGTTTATGTGTGTTTTTATGTATGCATGCATGTATATATATATGTGTGTGTATATATAAAAATAAATAATAAAATGTCGCTGATCTAAAAATACAACAATAACAGCTCTAATACGGATACAGAAAAAACAAATATGCCCAACTAACTGACTCAAGAAGGAATTAGCCGGGGCAATAGATTTGATGTACAATGCCTACGTCCTCTCAAATATCGCAAAAATCCTTCTCCTCACAGTGATTTTTTTTCTTTCTTTCATTATAAAACTGAAGAAGTCAAAGAGAATACACATTTTCCCTTGTCGGGAAACGCGTCTATGATAAAAATATGCCACTTTGTCTCTTCATCTTTATCTTTATTCACACACGCACACTCACACACTTCCCCCCAAAATTCAGAATTACAGCAGATATTCAATAAAAATACAGTTAAATTAAGCTACAGTTGCACTAGTAATTTAGATACAATTATAAATAGACAAAATACCAGAAACCTCATTATTAATGTGCAGCAAAATAACAGTAGGAGTTTATTCAACTGCAGAAATATGTTTAGATGCACGCTAAATGGAGCTTGTAAAACAGAAACTATAATTTACAAAGCAGAAGTAACTGATATTAATGGTAAAAAATAAAACGTACATAGGTTGTACAGAATGTTCTTTCAAGTGCAGATGGTACAACCACAAACCATCTTTTAAGCTAGCAAATCTTAGATATTCCACCAAATTTGCTAGCCACATGTGGAATTTAAAAAAAAAAACAACAGTGATCCGATCGTAAGGTGGAAAATTTAAAAAAATGTAAAAACATATAACAACCAAACCCGCATTTGCAAACTATGTCAACTTGAGAAATTAACGATTATGGCATTTCCGGACCCAAAACATCTTTTAAACCAATAATCCGAAGTTTTAAGTCCTAACCTTCATATCAGAAAAAATATTATTAAGTGAATATGAGCCGGATAAATAAAATCTAATTTAAAACCCCGCTGTTATTTTTAAGATACGTTTGCCTCCCCATCCTTCCTTACATTTGCTTTTCTTCTTTTTTGTATAAAGTTACAATACACTTGCATTTCTGTTTCTTTCTTTTCTTTTCTTTCTTTTTTCTGCTTCTTTCTTCTCCATACCCGCTTTCTTCCTATTACACTCAACGTTTATTTTTGAAAAATAACAATGTAGTGTTCCTATATTTTTTAAATAAAGCGTTAGGTTGGTCAGTTGATAAAAAAATCGCCCGATGAGACCGTAAAATCGAAACCAAGGTCGTGTATTCAGTTGACCTCCTGATTTTTAAAGTTAAAGATTCTACATGTTATTTTTAGTATTATTTATTTTTTCACAAGTGTATTGATCACTTTTTAATACTACTGTTTCCTGGTCTTATTCAACTCTGCCCATTAACTATATATATATATATATATATATATATATATATATATATATATATATATATATATATGTGTGTGTGTGTGTGTGTGTGTGTGTGTGAAAATAGGAATTTGAAAAAGGCAACTAACATTTAATATAGTGATATTAATTTATAACAATTTTTACAAAGAAGAATTAAAATTGCATTACAGTGTTTTTTTTAGAAAAATATCGTAATATTCTTCGATAACTTTAAAACGTTGTTTGATTGTTAATCTTTCGATGGTTAAAATTGCCAAAGACTTAAGTTATTAAACCTGAAAGAAAAAGATCATCAGACGCTTAAACTTAATTCACATTTAAAATCGGTGCAAGTTTTTGGAACAACGTATATTTTCGTTTTGCCTGCAACTGTAGCCATCAATATGAAGGCTTTTTTATGCTTTGCTTATAATTGTTATGAAATTTTTGTCGCACTATATTCCGAAAAATACCATTTACACTATTTACATTCGAACGTTTATCCTCATCTTTATTGCTTTGATCCTATTTTTAGGTATTTATGCTCTCCGGGCCTCATCAGGTGTATATCGATCAATGTAATCCACACTTAGTTCCGAACTTTAACATCTTATTTAATTAAGGCTGTGTAAACTGTTCCTGTTTCACAGCACGTGTCTCGGGATATCGCGTCTATTTCCTAGTTTTAGCGATGCTCACTTATTGCTTACCCCGTATCCACTTATTACAAGTACACACAATGCGGTCCAGCGATTGAACTCAAAATTATTATGTGACCAAATTCAAGAACTAACGCTTTAATGAACTGGGAACATTTTCTGTGTAGAAATTGGAGTCTTAAACTTAACCTGTTGATGACTGCTGCTGTGATACTAATTTTTATGCAATCATGCACTCACTGAAGCTTTTCACAGAAATTCTGGAATATAGGTTAACCGACGTGAAAGCATTGTAATGGTTTGACCTATCTATATGTTTGAGGGTTTTTTAAATAACTATAGACATACCATATTCTAATTGGTAATAATCATCAGATAATACGTTGGTCTTAAGGATTCAGGTGGTCGTTATTTACATATCGTGTGGGGAATGTAATTAGGAAGGAAGAACCAATTAGTTAGGCATTTTTAAGACATGCACTAACGGTTAAGTGCGTGTCCAAAGTTTAAAAGAAGTTCATCGTAGAGAACCGTATTATTCAATCTCCAAAAAACACAAACACAATATGGAGATATTTAATGTATGAAAGGAATACACATTCTCCACCAGAATAAATTCGGCACATTCGACTGGAAAACGGCTGAAAAAATATTCTTGGAAGTTTATACGAATAGATTCCTAAAACATCTAATCTACCAAATTTGTGATGTGAAGTATTTATTGATGAATATATTAAACTATTACTGCGTTATTTTTTGAAATTGAATTTTACATTCTTTTCGGCACCTTTTAATTGCAGCATTTTAAAAGTACACAGGTTTATCTTTATTTATTGTATATCTTCCAGAGCTGTTCTTCTTGAACGCCAGCAAATATGGCATTTATTTAATCAATTATAGTTGTTAATTTAAATTCATTAACCAGATAACCGTTTTATAGAAGCAGAAAAATAACTTTTAATTCATAAGTTCTCTTTATAAGATTTATGTAGAAATAGAATTTTCAGCAAGTTTTTCATCTAAGTCCATTTGATTTTCATACTTTTGACGTACCTATATAAAGATAAACATGGGAGAAATATCTAAATAATTTTATAATGTTTATAATAATAATAATTTTCATTCATTCATTCAGCAAACGTAGTTTTTTCACGAGTTTAAATAATTCTTTACAGTCTTAGGATATTCTAATTAAACAGATTATTTTAATTAATTTTGATAATTCTGTACTTGCAGTAGAATGAAAATGTCAGAGAACTATAAGGGTTACACCGAATACTACAGAATATTGTCTACTAAGTAACATTGCTTTGCTTAAATTATAGAATTTTTAAATGAATTTTGTGTGTACTTGTAATAAGTGGACACAGGGTGGGCAATAAGTGAGGATTGCTAAAACTAAGAAATAGACGAGATATCCCGAGACATGTGCAGTGAAAGAGGAACAGTTTATACAGTCGTATTGAACAGCTACATCATCACATTCTTAACGTCTTCAAATCTCATTCCTTTCAAGTGAGATTAAAATCATTTTCTTCATCTTCGATCCTAAAAAAAATAAAAGTTATTTTAAGAAGATAGTTTGTATTTGTTTTACCCTTTGTTTAATTGTAAACGCACTGATATTTTTCTGCTAACATGTCGCTGAATTTTGACAAGTTTGATAGCAATTATTTCCATATAAACTCGATTTAAAAAAAACAATTATATACAGAAGTATTGTGTGTATATATGCCATAAATAAATAGTTCAAATTAAATATCTATTAAATTATGGAATTAAATATTTCATGCAAATTAAATGCCACTGCCTGTTGTAAATAATGTAAAACTCTTAAAAAACTCTTCCATGTCTCTTCAGGACGTTGGCGATCACGGCTCTTCACAACGTCATGTCTTTGTTTTAGTTCTTTATAAATTTTGACTTTTTGTTTTCTCTGCTAAACTTTATTCTGCTATCTATTTACTTAAGTTTGCTAGGAAGGTTATTCATAGTCTTCCTTTGTCCTGTTAGTAGCAAATTTTCCTAGCTGTGTTTTCTTATTCATTAATACCAGCTGTCCTTTTCTGATGTCAATGATAACTGTCTTTTTTGTTTCCATTTTCTTTGTTACTCATATGTTCGGTCCAAGATATGCTCAGCATCTTTCTGTAGAACCACATTTCTGTCGCTTCAAGTCTCTTTTCATCAGTAAGGAATTTTTTCCAGCACACACTGCCATATACGAGTGCTCAGATAGATATTCAGTACTCATTTTTTGTGACGATTTTTTTCTGTCTGCATAGCTTTTGGATGACATATTTGCTATCCGAATGGGCCCTCACATTTCAATGTCGCACTTCCCATATATTTAAATTGTTACACTTCTTTGATTTTATTAACTGTTCCCTTTCTTAACTACCATGTATTCTGTCTTCTTGCAATTGATGTTTAGTCTATTTATACTTACTTTCCTTCACCAAATTCTCTAGGAATTCTTGCCATTTCCTTTCTATGACTGTTGTCAAGACCTTGTCATCAGCATATCTTTCGTTTTAAGATTGTGGTCGCCAATAATCGCCTCACGGTATAGGCTGAATAAGTCCATAATCATAAAAGTTGTATTGTTATACTGATTGCAGATGGACAGATATGCAGACACGATTTAGCCTTACGAGGATATCATTTATTGTCTGGTCTCAAACACAGAAAATATTTTTGTCTAATGGTGTAAGATGTGCTTATATAGATAAACCTAAAGCAAGTTCATAAAAGAAAGCGTTTTAATGATTATTGTATATTGTCACTGAAATAAACGAGGTCTGATCAGAAACTGTCGAAACGTGTATAAAAAGATACACACAACACATAAATTAGTTATCTCTCTAGAGGCAGTCCTCTTCTGAATCCACACACTTCGCCTCCATTGATGGAAGCATATTTTGAACTTCTCATTTTTGGATAGTGAACAGCTGCCTCATCAGATTCTCAATGTCTTGAAATCACATTCATTTCAAATGAGATTTAATTTTGAGTCGGAAAAAAACGCAAAGTTGAGTTCTGTTGAATATGGTTGTTGTCCAACATGGAGAATGCTGTGTTTGGCTAAAAAAACCCGCTGCACGAGCCATGGTCACTGATGCAACTTATGTGGTGTGATGAGATGAACACATTTTGCACGCTTTCGTTTGAAGCACTGCTATAAGCAATGGGAGTGAGTAAGAACGATATAACTTAGTGTGTATGTGCGAAAGAGTTTAAAGTAAGAGGCTTCCCTCAGAGTATTTTAGCTCTGTTACTATAGCAACAGTCTCGATACTTTTGGATCACTTCGAATAGCGTAAAGCCTTCACACATATAAAAATTTAATTTCTTACTAATAATTTCATATTCTTGTTTTTATCGGCTTCTAATAAACATTCTTCTAACTCAAGATAAATGCCAATTCTTCTGGCAATTCCTGGGAGTCCTACATTGAAAGACTGGTAATCATGTATGCAAGGAATAAATCTACATCAAAGAAAAACTACATACGATGTTACCTTTCTTCTTTTATTTCTCTCTAAAATATTTTTCATCTTTTTGCTTCACTCCTCCGCCTAATACTTTGAGATCTGCCTTAACAAACATTGTAATGCAATTGTATTTGCGTAGATAAAATCAATCGTTAACGACACAGGAATACCATCAAGTAACCTATATTTTAGGAGAGAGTTTTTTTTTCGATCTATGTAGAAATAAGCACAGATTTCTATTTCTTCCTTGAACCAAACTGATACGATTAGGAAAAAAAGCAACAACGGTACGATTGCTGAGGATAAAAAAATGTTATTACGCCACACAAAATAGCCGAGGCTTTTTATACGCTTTGATTCATATGCGACTGTCGCTACTACGACTATTGATATCGCTGTTGTTGCTACACACACGAATACTTTTGTGAACTTCTTTCGAAATATCGATTAAAATAATTATTCATCGTACCTAAAATCAGAAGACACGCTCATACGTCCATAAATAAATTGGTTGGCAACGATAATAATACATGATAGATTTGGAAATGTCCCAATGAACATTGAAAAAAATAACAGGAATAATTGAAGAAGCAAAGA